>CAJNOP010002397.1:0-17908 GCA_905250075.1 Rotaria sp. Silwood1 | reverse complement strand
ATCAAGTTTTTGTAAAATATCAAAGCACAAATAGTTTCACGGTTCCTCTGAGTGATACATTTTATCAGGTATCTGAACACACCGAGGTATTTCACGTAACACGTAACACTCTGTTTAAAATTACTGCACAAGGTACTCTCTGTGGAGGGGGAGAACTGAGTGCGGATCATTATGATCAGTTCCTCCAAATAATGATGAATGGACATATAATCATTGGAAATCTACTTGTACCAAATACGGCTGAAAGAATCAATCATAAACTAGGTAATACTGTGTGGGAGGTTGACATAGTAGGAGGATACGCATATATTGCAAATACTGTAGTACGCATTACACGTATAGCATTTATCTATCTTCGACCAGGCACCTACACAATCAGCGTAGGAACACGAGCAGCCTATAAAAGTGTTTACCTTGCCAAAGCCGTAATGACTGTTGAACTGACACAGTTTGAAAATGAAAATCTAACGTCCATTGGTAATTTCCAATTGACCAGTTCGCTGAGTTGACGTAAGAAAACAGGTGGTTTTAAAATATATGACAATAACATCATTTATTCATCCATATTTCTCATTTTTCTTTTTCTTGAAGCATGTTAACTGCATACCAGGAATATGCGAGCATAAAATAAAAGTTATTCTCACAATTTTCTATAAGACTTAGTGCAAACTGAAAACTTAAGAGAGAATTACAACTAAATGATGAGGATGTGGATATGGGGTGTGGGATGTAGGTGTCGGTGTTGGTCTTGTTCTCATTCGTAGCCACACTCACATCCACATATTTATCTTTATTTTTTTTTGTAGAAAACAACAAGCATAAAATGTTGATTATTATCTATTTCAACAATAGATTTAAAAAAAAATAAAGATGAAGTATTTTATCTGAATTTATAAAGAATAAAATAATAAGTTGAGATAATTATTCATGGATGTGAAATGATTATTCCATCAAATAATGTATAACTTGAACTAAAAGAAAATAAATAATAATAAGTATCTCAAAATAAATTGCATGAAATCTTAATGACATTTTCTCCCATTTTCAGATGATCAAAGCTATTCTCTTTTGAATGAAAGGATAGAGAACTTTAAGCTCTATAAGAAATCTACGGAGCTTAGCAAGAAATTAGCGTTAGAGCATTGTCATAATGAGAGGCTATTTCGATTCCTGGATCTGCAATGAGTAAAGTGCGAAACTTTCATCTTAATTGATTACTATTTACGGATGATGCGCTAGTGATAAAAATTCAATTCGAGAAAAAAATTTGCAAAAGTTACAAGACAGTTTTGAAAATTATAAAAATTTGAACGTTTGTTAAATAAATATTTTTGTTTTGAAATACGCATTTTTCATCTACAGACTTTGCTCTAACGAATGGTAAATGAACAGATCAGATATTTTTATTTCTCAGCAAAGTAAAATACAATGTACCAAATAAGCAATATTCATTGAAATACTAACAAAGTAAATAATATTCTTATTTTTATTAATATGTATTTACAAATTTAAAGTTATGCTAACTCTCTTGAGACGTCCTCTTGTTTTTCGTTTACCTAATGGTTGAATACGTGTGACATATATACGATCCGTAACCCTATATCAACAAGATCTATTACGGTTTGTCATGAATTTTTGCTAAGATGCTTGTCATATCTATGAGGAGAAGCGATGAGTTCCGAATTTTTACTCCTATATTTCAATACTCTTTTTACATTATCCTTTTCAAAACATAATATGCTCCACTATTTTTCGAATATATTTTCATAGAAACATCATGGAGATCAGTAATTTTTACAGTTCAAGAGACTAGACTCGAGGTCATAGGAATAAATCAAACTTCGGTTGATTAGTAGACTGTTGAGACTCTCGATTCAGCCAATAGATCTATGTTTACTCGAAAAAAGTAGCTAGGTAGGGATCATTTACTATGCTGAAATGAATGGTGATATTCGTTGTTAGACTTGAACTCATCTGGCACTTTTATTTCAGTATTTCTTAAATTCTACAATCATCCTTCATGTTAAGAAAGAGTATGCATTTCGAAAACATTCAGAAAATAGAGTCAGATCATTCTGAACCTAAAATTATGTACCACTATTTGACTCAGTATGATGAATTATATCTGCCTAGCTGCTTTTCTCTATGATCACAGATCAAGAACCTCAGGAAAAGTCTTCAATAGAACAATGTAGAAATATTAATATAGTGTAGATCGGAAGAGGAAAAATTGTTTTTTATTCCTGATGTAAATTTTAATAAACGATGGTAAAATAATTGACGATATAAAGTTTAATGATTAACTTTTTTTTTTTTTCGTTTGACGAGATTTCGAAAACACGATGTATTAAATATCAAACTAATTTGTCAAAGAAACAGCGCCTACTGCAATGAAATTTGCATCGTTCTTCAAGATAAAATTACCAAGTACTCTTCTGATTTTCATAAGCTTAAATCTTGATTTTTTGACAATAAGAGTTTCATCAGTTGTCATTAAACAATATGAATGTAGCATAAATATATATATAAGAACTATATTAAATCTTATGAAAACGTATCTTGATGTTTGTACTCATGAACATATTTGATATAAAGCTCTCTCTCTAATAAATACCAAGGTTACACGCATATATGTCAAAGTTTTGTTGTTGTTCACCAATAGAGAGTATTGTATTAATTAATTGCCAAAAGCCTAAACAATAATTATCTATATCATTTTCTCAGGAAGTTAAATGAAAGTGACAAAGTTTACTCAAAGATTGACAAACAGAAAACCCTCTAGCACACTATCAACATAATAAAAACCTTGATTTTATATTTATATAAAGTAAACTTATACGAAAAAAAATCTTGTTTGTTTTATTATATTACTTTTAAATTAATATGATAGAGAAACAATCAAATCATCTTTTTCTCTTACATTAACGAAATCCTAATTCTTAAACAAAACTGATCTATTCATTGTTTCTTTAATATGAAACGTCAATATAAATATTTATATTCATTATATGACCTTGTCAATAGTAAAATGACGTTAGTCTATATAATGAAGTCTATTTATACAGTATATTAAACATATAAATTATGTTAAAATATTATACATTAAAAAAAAGAAATCGAATTTGTATATAAGTTTTTATTTTCACTTAATGTAATCGATTACTTTTTACCTTTCGATTTGACAGTATGTAAATGAAATTTGATGAAGTCTAATGTTTTTCATTGTTCTATTTTATTAAGTTGAAACTTCACTTATGATCAATAGTCAATCTATCATGGTCATATATGCAAAATTCAATAAATTAATATAAATGTTGAAATGAGACAGCATAGAATATGTATGGCTTCTAACGTTGAAAAAAATGACATAGAAAGCAAAAAAAAAAGAGCACTGAATTATTCGTTATTCGATTGCGTCGTACTCATTTTCAAACCTAAATTACAAATAATACAGCATAGGATCACGTATATAACACGAAGAGCTATATTCATTGTTAATATATAAAATCATTTATACATTCAAGATTTATGGCTAAGGTAAATTAACTATTTGAAAATTTATCTATTATATCAAGCTCTATATATAGATATACTTATATATGTTCTTCCTTATTTTTATTTTAATTAAATCGATTCAATCAATGCCATTGAATAATGGCAACAATAAAGGTCAGACAATAAAACCAAATGGTTTTGACGCTATAAATATTTTCTACTATATATTAGGTGTGATGGCTGCTTCTAATAATCTTCATAAAAGAGTTAATCAAGTTCGTGATCGTATTAATCCAATGTCAAATGTCATAAACTATCCATCGAATAATTTAATTCCTTATCCTAAACAAGATAATTATGCAATACCATCTCAAGAAGAAACACAACCAGAAACTGTTTTTATCAATATGAATATTGATCCAGAAGAAGATTTAGAAACAAAATATGTCTATTTATTTATAGATACAAAACCATATGTAAATCTATGACAGATTTTTTTTTAAATATTAAATTTTGTTTTATTTAGAAATAAATACAAAGATTCAATAGTTAATTATATTAGACATATTTTATCATTATTCTATGGAATATGTTCAACTTTAATGCTTTACATACCTTTTTTTGTCTTAGAAGAAACTAATTTGCTTGTTTTGTTTTTGAACTTTCTTTTAATAAATACAGTCGAAATTTAATAAGAATGATAACATACATGTTGAAATAAACTTATCGAGAATAATGACTTTGGATTTAACTTTTTTTCAATTGAAAAATAAACGTTTGCCGATAGGTCAACTTGACACAACCAAGGTCAAATATTCAGTTACCTATTGTACCTATGCAGATCAATGCTTTGAAGGATAAAATAAATTTTGAACTCGTTTTGTTTATTTCTCTTTTATTCAACAATTACATTTTTTTTTGTTACTTTAACTCTGTTGAAACTCACTTGCTGACAATGAATCGATCTAAATACTCTTATACAATTGACTGGCACTTTTTTTTTTATTTTACGACAAAATAATCAGTAGGTAAAATCTTAAAGAGTAAACTTTCTCACAAATGTATTCAGTCTTTTTTTTTCGTCATTAAAAATTTTTTAAATATCAACAAGACTAACTAATAAATAAGAAAAAGATCGTGAGTTTATTTTTCATCTAATGAAAATCTAAATTGATTATCATGAATGTTCATTTCAACTTTAACTAAGTTTATTTGATGATAAATAAGTGCATTATGAAACGAATCTCAGAAATATAGCATCAATAAATATGCTATCTCTATCGATCATCAAAGACATTTACATTAAAGTTATATGTATTTGCTTTCGATGATTAGAAGATAGAAATAGTAGAATGTACGTTAGTCTAAATCTTGATGAAAACAATTATTCTTACTGAAATCAATACTTTTAAGTGTTCAAATTTACATATAACTTAAAAGTTAGTGTAACAGTTTAAAAGTTATCCTAACTTCATTTCGCCTTTTAAAATGTATGATTCAAAAGGGAAATTTTTTCTGAAAATTTTCGAAAGACATAGGTTGAATAAGTGCCATCGTCAACAACTGTACTTCAAGAAATACAATAGTTGTAATATTCTTCTTTTCATTTTAAATGGCATCGAATACAATAAATAGTATTTATAGATAATTTCAAAGTAAAAAATTTAATGACGTTACTCATTTTCATAGATTGCGTTATATTTTTTAAAAATGAATATTATCATCAGGAGACGAGTTTAATTGTCAAGTGTTGTGGTAATGCACTGCAATAATTGACTCTGAGGCCTCGAGTATAACTCTTCTGTTTATCATTCTAGATCCGTACTTTTTTATCTCAATAAAACTATGATAAACTTTATAAACAGAACGTTTATTCGTTGATCTGAAGTTCAAAACTGTAACATTCAATTATTAAATATGAATTCATTTAGAGTTTTTTTGTAAATTTATAAACTTTACTGAAAATTTTCATTCCAATTTGAACATAAAACTTTAATTTAAGCACTGATTCATAGTTTTACTTAATAGAATTTTCCTATATCGAAAATGAACGAGTTTAAGTCATGATTTAGACTTGAGTTATTCACTTGAAAAAGCAACAGTTGATTATTCAACAAAAAAATCATGATTTTCTTCAGGAAAAAAATTTAACCAATAATCATATTCAACTTGTTAGAAAACTCATCTTTTGTTCTGCTATGTCATCAGCAGCTGAATATAAGTTTTCTAAAAATGTTTTTTTTTTAAATAAAATTGCATTATTCAAACATTTTACAAACTATTTAATATTTCCATTGCAACATCTTTGGAACGCAATAAACAAAAAATCATCAAAAACGGTCGTTTACAATCATGCCTATTTGACCTAAAGTTATTTAAAGATAAACTTCTCTTCTCCGTATATGGAGCTATACAACTTTCGTATATCACATGAAGGCAATGCACAATAATTATAAACTATTTATTATGTTTTTTTATTTTATTTTAAATGACCTTATGGCATCAAGTCAATTAATGGTAAGTAAAATAATATATTTTTTATGTATTTTTCTTTATTTTAAATTTTATTATGACATTAATTCAAAAAAAAGTAATTTTAAATTATTTATTTTTGTGTAATAATTGAGATGAATTTTATATATATGGAAAAAAAAACATTCTATAGCTATAAAATATGGCGAAATGCAGTCATATACAGAATTAGTATCCCTTTACTTAGATCGATTTTTGTTTGTAAAATCTGATTTTTTTTTACTATCTTGTAGAGCTCTATGAAAGACTCTTCGTTTTATGTTCTTGTGTATAAAAATTAAGGATAAGATATTGTGACATGACAAACTCATTGCGAATGTTCTTTATAAAAAAAAAAACAAATAGAGAATGAAAAAAGAATGACAAAAATAACTTGACACGAAAAGTGGTTTGACTCACCCCACCCTCTTATTCAATTTATAAAGAATTAGAACTTTGTTTTTTTTTTGAAAGAAAAAAGCAATAAGAAATCAATACTTATTTTCTGTTGAGAAGATAAGTACATTTTGAAATTTTTCTTTTTTTCTCTATAATCTTTCATAAACACTGTTTTCTTTTTGTATAATATAATCAATATGATTACCCATAGTATCTTCAGTATAACATTGCATTACAGAATACATGACAACAGTTAATTCTACGTGAAATTTTCAAGTGACTCGTGAACAAATTAAAAATTAACACAAGAAAGAAAAAAAGAAGTTCGTCATCCGTGTCAAGTTGAGAAGTTGTCTATGATGACTATCCTTGAGTATTCTTTCCTCTTTTCAACACATGACAATCAACTTAAAACATTTATTTCATACAACATTGTACATCAATTCATTCGAATTATATTAAATTGATTAAAAAAAAACGATCATCAGTCTTATACATAGAGTAATAATATTTGTTTTTCATATATTGATTTCTTTAGTTGTCATTTGTTCATATACATTGGGTGACAAAATAACTAGCTTAGTATCTATGTGACTTATAGGCATATAGAATAATGAATTCAATGTAATCAAGCATCCATAGTTCAAGTATCACTCGTGTAAAACAACACATTAGAAGAATGAACAAGAATATATGACAATAATCAGAAGGAAATAGAAAAAAGTCAACACTAATGATCAAAGTATTCTTTATAAATCGACCAGAAGTAATTGTTCTGTTTAGTTATATTATTAAGAAATATTCTATATTAAAAAAAAAAAAAGAAACAAAATATGTTTTCTTTTGTTCATAAATCTGTTATCAATAGAAAAAATAAAATTTCAATTGAAACTGAAATAATATATGAAAGAAATATATTTGATCATTCATTATTATTGTAAAGTAATTTTATTTAACCAACAAAGAGTATATTTGCCTGTTAGCAAGTTTTCTTTTTCTATGTCAATCACTTAAAACTTAAAAGAGTACTCTTCTCTGCTTCAATTGTCAGTATGAAATCATGAAGAAAAAGAACATCGTTACTTTTTTCTTTTTTTCTCTCTATAATTGAATGATTGAAGAAAAAAATTCAAAAAGATTTTCATTGTCATCGATGATTAATTGAAAGTAAAAATTTGTTTTTATTCTGATTGAATATTGTTGTTCTTACCGATTAGATTACACATATACAAATAATGATGCAGACTGTTGTTTTTTTTTCTTTTTCTAATATTCTATTTGATTTAATAATTTTTTTTCGTTGTTACTACTTACATTACTGATAAATTATTTTCTTTTTTTTTTCTACGCAAATTAGTTTTTAGTCAATGCCGCTTTATTGAGTATCTACTCTTTTGATCAAATGGAGAAAGAGTGTAGAGTTAGTTTCTACCTTCAAGCATTATGAATGGTAGATGTTCGTCATTATTTTATTTTTTTTTTTTTTTCTTTCTCTCTCTCTCGACAATGATTGGATACTAATGAAAAAAATTATTCGACGATGCATTTGTCCAACTAATCGAGAATATGAGAATTTTGATTGCTTGCTCTTACATAGAATTATTTATATATATAAAACATGCTTATTGATGATGAATATTATCAAAATTCGAATTTAATACCATTGTGTACAAATATGACGAGAAATATATCAAATAATAATGAAACTAAATTAAAAATTGCAAATGAAAAATTATTATCAACACGAAAAAAACTTAAATTTGGAGTTGATACAATTCTTGGAAATGTTAATACATATTCAGAGAATGAGTCTTCATTTGAATTAGTCAATGATTTAGATGATGAATTAACACATAAAGGTAAAACTATTTTAAAATTATTCATCTTCAAAATAAAAAAAATAAAAAAAAAAGTCATTAAACTATTTCTTTTAAATCATCAAAATCATAAGAATCGTTTGTTATTTATTGTATAGGTTTAAATCATGTTGAATCACCTATTTCATCAAATTCATCTATCATTTCAAATGAACATTTTCCTGTTCAATCTCCATTATTCAAACAAACATTTTCAAATTGTACAAAAATAAATTCAACTTTTCATTCTCTTCATGAATTGTCTCAAGAAACTACGAATGATCAACAAGCAAATAATCTTCTTAAATTACCTACCACTAATCGATTTCATCATCCTTCGTTTCCAATTAATCCATTGTGGCGTCCAAATTTTCAACCTTTTGTTGGTAAGTATCTTATTTGCTAAGATATTGTAAGTCAATCATACTCGTTTCAATCATAAATAATTGATGGATGACTTCATATTTCCTATTTTCATTTTCTCAGTATAACTTTAATCGAATCGTATTCTTCGACGTTCTATGTACATTTCAATTACTCAACTACATAAGCAAACATATATAACACATTTTTATTTGTTAATATGCTATCATATTTCACATGAGAATTTTAAGTATATGATAAAATATAAATGAATCTAAACGATAAAGACACACTATGTAGTCTTTGCCAAGAGGCAATTCTATCCTTTTTTTTTATTTTATTTTTCACTTGAGGTTTATTTGTATTATATGTTTATATAATTAATCATATTATTTTTTATTTATTTCTATTGAATTCATGTGTTAACGACCTATTACGAAAGTAAAAGAAATCTAGATTTGTTGATTGTTTTATTTAATTTTAAAGGTAACTATTTTGGAAATAATGATTCATCATTAATATTAAATGGTACAATGTCGACAAATGGATTTTATATGCCATCAGCTTCATCAAATATATTTTGGCCATTTGGTTTTCGAAATAAAATACGTCCAAGAATGTTAAAACGTGCTGTATTTTCTGATCAACAACGTAAAGGTCTTGAAGTTGCTTTTTTAAAACATAAATATATAACAAAACCCGAAAGAAAAAAACTGGCTCAACGTCTTAATTTAAAAGATTCGCAGGTAAAAATATTTTATTCAGAAAAGCAATGATTAAAAAAATGTTTTTTTTTTTTTGTCTCTCTATTTGAAATTATCAAGGTGAAAATCTGGTAAATAAAAATTAATTTAAAATATTTTTAAAGAATTTATAGAATATTTTAGGTTTCAAAATCGTCGTATGAAATGGAGAAATACAAAAGAACATGATTTATTAACATCAACAAATTCCATTAGTAATGATAAAAATGATTTATCAAATAATTATTGTGATTCTAGAGAAGAAAAACAGGATATAATTACATATCATCCATCCCTTAATGATAATAATAATCAAACAAATTATACGAATATTAATGAAAATAATCATTTAAGGATAGAATAAATTATATTTGGTTAGATTTTAAAGATCATTTATAAAAATCATATATATATATTGTATCTTATTTAATGTTTTTGCTTGTTTCTTCTGTTTTTTCTTAAGTATTAATTTTTATTTTGATATTTTTTTTTTTTTTTTTGATTATTCTGAATGACAAGAAAAAAAAATATATAAGTATAAATATTGGATATTATTCAAACGAAAATTAATCTTGAAAATAAAATGAGATTGATTGAATGAGTCGTAGAAGTTTAATAGATTGATCAACAAATAATAGAGAGAAGTTCTTTGGATATTTTTTCGCATTATATTAAGAGCAGAAAAGTTCTTATTTTAATATAAAATTTTTCAGTAGTCAGAAAAGATTTGTTCTATTAGAATGGATTTTCAAATGAATTTCATGTAGTTAAATTGTTTGACTAATATGCTCTTGAACTTTCAAATATTTGAATATATTATGTTAAAAAACATAACTAAGCACAAGTAGAATGATCAGCAAATTTAAGTGGAATAATGAATTTTTTGACACAAAAAAATATCATTAAATTGTAATCATCGGTTTAACGGAAAATATAGCCAATTGATTTTTCTGAATCACTTGATTAGGTTATAACGAAATACAATATATTCAAATGACATCACTTGAGTCTTTCTACATATATGTGTATCAAGACTTTTTAGCATTGGGTAATTGGTTTCATTTCAAAAGAATCTACAGACAATTACTCTTGAACTTGTAGACAATTGCCCAATGGCGGCACCCCTAGCTACGTCACTGCCATTATCAAATAGATGTAACTTTTAAACACATTTATATTATTTGTTGTATCTTTGTTCGTGATGTTTTGGTTGTAATATATTCTCGCTTATTACAAGATTTTATTCTGATGCATAATTATTGATGCTTCTTTGAGAATGGTATAGTGAATACAGAATTTATCTAATTTGGAGATTTTTGTGTCCAACATCAAGCCGTAATACAATCCTGACAAAAATTTCTGAAACACTCGAAAACAGTTTCCTAATTCAGAGAAAAAGCTCAAAAGACGATCCATACCCACATTCACATTAGAATAAGCAGCTAACAATATTTCTGAAATGTCGGCTCCTACGTTACCTGAGAGATGATTATGAAATTTTAGAAGTATTGCGATAACATGAACAGATCATTTCAAATCTAACAATAAATATCATCATTTGACTCATTATAGCTGCTTTTCTGAGTGATTGCAGGTCATATGGCTGAACTCAGATGTTTCAGAAAAAAGTCTTATAACTCGTAAAGGAAGCAGATTAGGAATGTTGGACTTGTGTAAATCGAAAAAAAAACTTTCTCTATTAAGCTGTTGTATTAAAAATCTAAATTAGAAGAGAAATAGCTTCAGAATACCGTTTTCGAAAGGCTTCAGCAAGAACTAACCTGATTAGTCAGCTACCAACTAATGGCATTTCCATGTAGTTTGATGACTGTGAGTTTTCTCTGTTGAATGATGAAAACCATAGATCGCCATGATATTTTAAAATGGATAGCAATATCAAAAACAAAATTTCCAGTGGAAAGTTTTCGGACATTTTTCGTGCTATCCATTTATTAACTTTTCTTCGATTGCAACTAATATCCATTTCAAAATAAATAGCAGGTGAGTATTTTTAGAATAACTTTTGCTAGGAACGAGATAGAGATCTGGAGTTTTTAGCATTTAAAAGATGAAATAAAACTGCATTGAATTTTGAACACCAAATTTTTCTAATAGGTTCTCGTAGAGCTACTCGTCCAGTTTATTAAACGTTAAACATCATGCATTGTAAAAGTTTTGAAATTTTACTTCTCACCAGTGCATCAGAATTCTTGACTAAAGATCTATAATATATACAAGTTCAATACTAAAAGATTAACCCAATCACAAGTTATCAAAAGTGTAATTTTTGTTTTCGGCAGATTTTCCAAAAAAAAATTGACTTTTTTGTGATTTTTTGACAAAAAATCGATCTTCATAGCCTACTTAAAAGTCTTAATTTTTTAAAAACCTGATTAATGCCCCTGAGAAAACTTTTCAGAAAAATCTCATATTCAAGTTTCGATGCAATTTCATTCCCTTTTTTAGACAGTGAAAAACTTCAGATCTTTATCTCATTCTTATCCAAACCTATTCCAAAAATACCCAACCGCCTATTAATTTTGAAATGGATATTAATATTTCGTGTTTGTGATTCATATTTATTTCTTTTTGATGATTGGCATTTATTTATTAATTTTGGTGGTCTATATTTATTTAATCATTTTAATGCTCATTATGTTCCTCAATATTTCTGAAACTGCATCGCGTCTTTATCGAAATGTAGAATGTTTTTTGTTTTGTTGTTTGGAAACAGTAATTACTTATTAGGACACAAATCGACAAGAAACTTTGCATTCATGTTTATATGTGTTGAAATTTTTCCTGTTTTCTTGTAGTTATTTTAATTGTAAAAAATGCATTTACTTGTGAAAGACTATGTAATATGTGTAACGAAGTGTATCATCTTCGTCTATCTCTTTCTTTTTATTGACCTTTTGCCCGTTCTATATACTCGTGTGACCGCTACGCTTGATTGATGTTTATTATCTATCTTTCCTGTATAAGCATATGTTCTGTGTGAACATAGGGCGATTTTTTTGTGAGAAGAAACAAAACAACACGAATATCACTATCTCACAAGCACTTCTCTCCCCAAGTTCGTCATAATATTTTGTCACTTTTCTTGACTTTCGTATGTGTAAATAACTGTTTGTTGATTTCTTTCGGTCGTTTATTTGTGCTCAATTAGGTTGACATGAGAAATCATTGATTTAAATGAAATAAACAATTATAAACAAATAAATAGTACGGTAAAAGAGGAGGGTACACGTCACTGGTCGGTGTGCCAGACAGAACGTCTCGTGCGTTACATATACGGATGTTGTGAACTAATCAGGTACGAATGCGTACCAATGACGTATGAGTTAATTTTGGTAATTTCTGTTTAAAAAAGATGTGTTGTGTAGAAGACGGTATTTTCAGACTAACTTTTAATTACCTAATTTTCAATTTTTCTTGGGCTTTTTAACGCAAAATTCAACGCCATGAAGTAGCACATAGTTCGAAGTATACGTAGTATTATTTGAATCTTACAAAAGAATACTCTTGGTTTTAGACCTAGTATTCACTTGGTTGCTTATTGTGCTCTTCTTCAGAAGTGGGTGACAGCACGATGTCTATCTCAATAGTGTTCTTCTCATTGAGTCTTGCATTATTTCTCTGGTAACAGTATTTTAGAAAGTCGCATTCTTTGTTGCATAGTACAAATGGTGATTTCGTGAGACATCATATTTTGACATAGCTTTGAGCGAGAATATGGGTGAATTTTTCGAAGAAGTCATGAAATTTTCACAAATATTAGAAACACATATCAATCAGCTCAATTTGTATTAAAGGAAACGATTAAGATATCAATTAATGTTTAGCATAAAATTATTGCAAATGATTCATCAACTTTCAAAGGGTGCTGCTATATATACTAGGTATATAAAGTGGGCGACATAATTTTAGTCCACTTTTTGTTTTTGTAATATCTTGTCTTCTTCACCAGGTAGAGATCTCATTTTTTTACCATATGTAGCCAACAGTGAATACTATATTCTCTGAAAAAATCATGGAAGTACGACTAAGTTTGACAAAGTTAGATAGGAAACACTGATTTTCCGAAAAACCAAAAAATCTTCATTTTCAGTATTTCGCGTTTCCTAACCAAGAGATTTGCTTCAAAAAACTTTTAATACACACATTTCGATAGAGAATTTCACATGGTGTGAGTGGGTGTGGGTGGGCGTGGGTTGTGGATGTGTGTGAAGAGAAGGTCCACACACCCACACTCACATCCGACACCTACACCCAATACCCACACCCAACACCTACACCCACACCCTCCTTCAAAATGAGACGCCTCCCAGCTTTCTAGCACATTTTTTTTTTGACAAAGTTATACGCAAAATACTTGTGAGAGTGAAATACACTGGAAAAAAGTACTATCGTTCAAATTGAAAGCAAAGTTTTTGACTTTAGAGCCCAAAAATATGACGATGGACTTTGCTAAGCAGCATATATTCTTGTTCAGAATTTTGTGCTCTATCCGGCTAGATAGTTTAAAAAGTCAAAATGTTTGCTTTTAGGATCGAAAATTTGAAAAAATCAAAATGAGTCATGTTTTCCAAAAGTGTCTTTTGAAAAACTGAGCTAGAAAATCAACCATTTTCAACTTTCAAATATATCAGCTTGTGTAGTTTTTCACGCTCTTTCTTTTGGTATATAATACATTTGGGCCGAAAAGAGTTTAAAGGGAAGAAAAGATGGTTTTTCATTTTTTTCACTGCTTTCCAGTAAAAATGGTTTTCAGAGGTGAAGATATGCTCAAAAGTTAAAACATTTTACCATCAGCAGATAGCCTGTGAAATTATCTATCGGAATGTGTGTATTTAAAATTTTTTGAAGCAAATCTCTTGAGTAGGAAACGCGAAATAATGAAAATGAAGATTTTTGGTTTTTCAGAACATCAGTGTTTTCCGTCTAACTTTGTCAAACTTAGTCGTAATTCCACGAGTTTTTCAGAGAATATAGTATTCAATGTTGGCCACATGTGTTAAAAAAATGAGGCCTCTAACTGCTGAGGAAGACAAGATATTACAAAAACAAAAAGTGGGCTAAAATTATGTCGCACACTTTAGATATAAACATTCATATATATTGTTTCAACAATTCTCATTAGAGCTCCAGATAAATTTGCAAAACGTCAACAATTCATTAGAAATTTCCCGAGCTCATCGCAGCATTGACATGCAGTTACTAACTAAGAAAAATCAGTCTATCACATTTCTGACGAAACTCGAATCTATCACGTAAACGAATTATGAAATAATGCAGACTTACAATGAATCTGCGATGATGGGGAATTACCAAGGATTTTGGGAGCTATAGCGATTATGCAGATTATCGGGACTATTGGTGTTACAAGGAATCATGGGGATTACACATGCTATAGGAACTAGAGCGCTTACGGGATTACTAAGAATTGTGAAGATTGCAGGGATTATAGGAACCACCAGGGATTATGGTGAATTAGGCGAAGTACACAGACTATAGCTATTATGAGGACTACCAAGAATTGTGAGGATTGTAGGAATCATAGAGAATATGAGAAATACGATGGATTACAGGGATTACCGGGAATTATGGAGGTTATAGCGACTATGAGAATTACCAGGAACTTTAGGGATTATACAGATTATAGGGAATATGGAGATAATGGGGATTATTTTGAATTTTGGGGATTATCTATACTGTAAAAAACAGGCGTAGAGTAATTAATCCTCACTATCGGTTTATGACTACGGTATAAACTCTTTCTAGGTTTATGAGCGTAATCAATCTTTTCATAAACCCTTTTTTTCATGAATCTTGGCAAGAGTTTGTTATACGTTGCAAATTCATATAGCCTTGTACTGTATGCTTTGCTCAAAAACTCTTTTTGAGTATATGAACGCAATAAACCCTGAGACAGAGTATATTAATCTACGGTTGTGCTTAAAATGTTCAATAACAAACCCTTTGCCCCAGGGTTTATTGCGTTCATATACTCGAAAAACGTTTTTGAGCACAGAAAACAGTACGAGGGTATATCAATTTGCAACCTATAACAAACGGATGCCAACATTTATGAAGAAAAAGGATTTATGAAAAGGTGTATTATGCTCATGCACTTAAAAAGAGTCTACACTCTAAAAAAAAAGCGTTTTCTCAGAAACCGAAACCCCTTCGAAAACCCTTTCCAAAACCCTTGAACGTATCCGCAAAGGTTTCCGGACTCATGTTAAGTTTCTGAAAATACCTTCAGGGTTTCCGAGTATCCGGAAACCTATGGGTTTTCGAAATATAGGTCCGCAAACCCTCAAACGTATTCTCAGAAACCCTGGTACTCTTTTTGAAAACCGAAAGTTATCCCCGAAAACCTTCTCTGATTTAAAAACCTTCTCAAAAACCTTTGCGTTTCCGATAATTTTTTATCGAAAACTTTTTTGGGTTTCCGAGCATCAGAAACAGTGGAAGCGTTTCCGAAAAATTGAGCATGGTTTCCGAACATCTATTGGAAACCCTTCAGGGTTTTCGAATTTTCAGAAAACCCTTGCGTTTCCGAAAAAAAGCTCGGAAAACCTATCCAGTATTCTCAAACACAGAAATAGCATTCGGATATCTTCTTTTTGATTCTTATGTTACGATCGCTATTTTAGAAGTGTAGGAATTGCACGGGATGCATGATATAAACCTTATTCAATTTATGTGGAATTGTTGTGTAAAATCATTAGAATCCTGAGAATTCAAAAGAAAATACATTGTTCCTGAGAAAATTTCGACTTGTTTTTACATCTTTCAATACCTAAAAACTTGAATAGATTACGACAAATTTTCCTGTGGGGATCGAAGAGCTGCATTAAATCGCTGGATGAATCAAAGAATGCCGTCTTTCTCCTTCTTCATTCATTTATGTTTCATCCAAGTACAGGCATTATCATCCTTATCAACAGATTGCAACAGAATATAGTGCAAGTTTCAGCCGTTTGAGGATCCTTTCAACCGAATTATACAGAAGATTGATAGGAGAGGAATGATGGAAAACATGAAGAAATCTTCATTTGCGAGAGAATGTAACAGAGATACTAGATGTCTCGGAATGTTTGCAACATAATTTATTCTCCATATATCTCCACAAATGTACATGATAAAATCTTCAATTTTTTCAAATTATAAGTCGTGATATTTTGTACGATAGTCAAAATAAAAGATCCTCTTGGTTTGTGCTAATAGATTTGGAGTAAACCAAAAGAAAAGATGTATCAGATGTGGTAGTTTCGCACTTTCATACCGATTTAAGCACTTTAAAAAAAACACATTTACTATCCAAATCAAATCATATGCACAAAAACTCATTTCTGAATACCATCATCTCAATAAAGGGATCATTTTCAGTTCGAAAATAGTCGGAAAGAATGAAAGGTCTGCGAAATGTGATTGTTGTTTAGATGAAGAGAAAAAACAAATTCTGGACAGTGATAAACTATAAATTCTCATACGCTTTGCCTTTTAGCTCGCTCCAAATCTATTAGCACAAGTCACAAGAATTTCTGCGTTCACCTATTAGAGAGAATGCCATGAGCTATCGTTTCAAAAATAAGTTGATGTTTTCATGAATCGTCTGTTTGAAGACAAACAAAATAAAATATCTTGGAATCTTTCTGAGAAAAACGGTAGATATGTATTTCTTCACACCGCAAGATGCAGTTTTTCCAACTGATTCGGTTAATAATCCGAAAAAAGCGAACACGAAAACTGCAGTTCACCAGTAACAAAACTAAAGACACCAACATTCTGCCTTCGACACCAATACGGAAACCAGAAGTCAGACTGCATTAAAGACTTTGACTTCAATACGCAAAAAACTTTCGCCACTATAGGACTCCCTTGACTTGATGACTCTGAGTTCGACAGAACATAAGACCTCATGACATTACTAACTTCCTAGCACTGGCTTTGAGAGACATGAAGACTTGAAATCTTTAACTGACTTCATGACGATAGCTTTGAGAGATGTCAAGACTCTAACAAACAAGACTGCCTTTACGACTCTTAGTCAAAAAAACATACAGAATTGATGACTAAGACTGACTTTGTAATTATGACTTTCAGATACAGAAAGAAAGCAGGACTAAGACTAACTTTTTCACTCAGTCTTTCGCACGAAGACATAAAGACTATAGCAATAATACTGACAGAACGACATCTGTTTTCTGAGACATGAAGACTTCAGAACTCAGACAAAATAAATGACATTCTATTTAGGAGATGTCGAACTTCCACCAATTTAGCGGGCTTCATGACCGTGAATCTGAACATCGAGAACACTGGAGGGATCTCATTAAGCTCATCTCTCCGTCTTTCAAAAGATTCACCATTTTGACTGACATCATGTCTAACTCCTAGACAGATTTCAAAATATTAGGACTACAACGGGCAATATGACTCTGGAAATAACATTCGTCTACACTACGACACTATCACCAGTTCCATGACACTCACTTTAACAGATATGAACAACCAAGAACTTTGACGAAA
>CAJNOP010002396.1:0-17916 GCA_905250075.1 Rotaria sp. Silwood1 | reverse complement strand
TACCTTCACACATACTGGCTTAACGCTTCATTGTTGATAACAACAGTGCCATTGAAGGATATTCTAGAACCTGTTTGTAAAACCAATTCCTGTGTGATCAGAGGGATTAGCCTTGGTGCCAGTTGTTTTTTTTATGTGGATAGTACCACAGAGCAAGAAAGTGCAAGATATAGACTGGCAAAATTTGGCTCAGACTGACTAGACTGGTATCGGTTCCATCTCTGACACCTACAACTTTCTACGGGATACGTAGGAAATGTCAGCTACTGTTACATTACCAAGTAACTAGAACCTTTTGCGTTACTAGTTATCAGGTAACTGTAACGGGTAACGCAAAATTTCCGGCTTGCATTTGGAAAACAATGGTATCCAGTAAAGTCTGATGGAAGGCTTTTAGGGTCAAGAAATCCAAAGGGCAATATGATTTCTCAAAACTTGGGGACCTGAGATTTTCCTTTGGTCAAGGTTATCTTTGAAAAATAAAGATTTTTATAAACTTTGATCAAACGGTTTTCGGTATTCTGGATTCTGAATCTATAAGTGATTTTTTGGAACTTTTGATTTGACTTTTTCATTAGGAGCAGGCTTTTTTCCAAGAATAATGACCTATATTCATAATTCCCAGTGTCTGTCAGAGGGTTAAAGGTTTCAAGTTAGAATCTAAAGACTAATTCTCTGCCTTTTGACGCCCTAAAAGACACTGGGCATTATTAATATAAGTCAATATTGTTGAAAAATAGTCTCCTTCGAATGAAAAAATCAAACCAGGAAACTTCGTAAAACCACTCATAAATTTAGAACCCTGAATTCCCGGAAAATTGCGATCATAGACTATTAAAATAGTCTCTATTTTTTTTAAATGGTCTTCTACTAACGAAAAAATCAAACTTGGAAATTTCGAAAAACTACTTATAGATTCAGAACTACTAGACATGATGGCAATTTCGACTGTTCTGAAGGTCTCATAAGTTGGAATAGTTGAAATTGATCATCACTAAATGGCAATCAAAGATGGATATCAATTTCTATTATTTTTAATAGAAGAGATCCAGTATTAAAATGTATGACTAAATTAAGAACTAGGAGCCGTGATCGCAATGTCGATCTTGCTATATGGTCTCATCAGATGGCATAGTTTAAATTCATCATAACCGAAATTATGTCAATGTCTGTTTCAACTATTCGAACTATGCTATCTGATGAGACCCTAAAGCAAGATCGAAATTGCGATCATGACTGCTAATTCTTAATATAGCCATACTTTTTAATACAGCATCTCTTCTGTTAGGAATAATAAGTATCGATTTGTAGTTTTGATTGTAATTTTTGATGATGAATTTGAATAATTCTATCTAATGGCATCGTTAAACAAAGCCGAAATCGTGATCGTGCTTGCTAGTTTTTCTGACTCCACTCGACATATTTGAAAAGTGTTTTCGCATCATTTAACATGACTTAGGCCCACTCGAACTTCGGCTTCTAGGGCTTCTAACTTGACTCAGCATACTTGAAAAATTTCTTTTGCGTTGTTGAACTCGACTTGGCGGAGCATTGAGAAAAGTTGAATTGTTGAAGGGAATGGAACAAGTCATATAGGTTAGCTGCTAGTGTTCCTCTAGGCTGAAAGGCTAGGGTCTAGAAACCGTAATTCATCTGTGTCTGTAACATCTGGTACAAGTGACCATTTTCATAGTACAAAAGTACCACTGTGGTGGTACAGGTGACCATTTATTTGACACAATTGGCCGTTTTCATTATACAGATAACCGTTTCTATGGCTCAATTCACCATTTTCACGGCACAATCAACCATTTATATGGCACAGTTGACCATTCTTATGGCTCAAATGAGCATGTCTATGTCACAAGTGGCCATGTCCGTATTAGAAATGGCCATTACTTTGACATAAATCACCATGTTAGTCGTTATAATTAACTAAAGCATAAACTTTATCATATACATTAGCATCTTTCAATATTTTCTGTGAACTATTTGAATATATCTATAGTATGTAATATACAACATGTTACAAATATTAATAATTTCTCCTAAACTCATCATTATAGAGAATTCATTTTTATTTAAAAATATAAGAACATCTTTGTCATCATTTCGTCAGTCTAGGACCAAGGGAATCGACATTCAATGTCGATGAACGTTACTTGTTATACGATGCCCTTAGAATCGAACAATGATCTTCGAAAGAAGTTGTTTTCATAAAACGAGATGTCTCAACCATATGTGAAATCCAGGACTGCGCGATTTGAACTCTTGTGACTGAAATCCTATCCCGTAGCTGACATTTAGTTGAAATAAGGGATTTTGAAAGCGACAGAAAGGGCAAAAAGCTTGATGATTTGCTACTTAGCGTTTATTTCGAGGTTAAGAAAAATACAATCATTTTTTGGGTTAGTATGTATCGCTGAAAAACGACAAGGGCCGATTAAGATTATTTCAAAGTTTGGAAAATTCCAAAAATTTTGTAGTCAAACCCGAAGGTTATCCAACGAACTTACACTCGAACCCGATCGTGGGCTGGATAGCGTAGTAGGTTTCTCATTGAAGCATAATTATTTGAGTCATCTCAGATCGTAGAGAAGATATCCTTGAGCTTCTATAAAATATGTGAAAACAGTGGCGATACAGTACACAGTTGTTCTAATAATCTCTCACAGTTATGATACAATTATTTTCAGAAGACTCCTTTAACTATTCTCAGCGCGTTTTCCACAAGCCGTGAGTAACGTGTACACGAAGAGCTCGATAAGATCTATTTAGCATCTGAAGAAAGAGTCAGAATAGATCTGGGTAGGATCTCGAGAGAGCTTGGACAGATCCCCATAACATCGTCAGAGAAAGAGAGAGAGCAAAAAAATGTTGATAACATCTCGAGACACATCTCGAAAAGATATCGATAGTACCTCTAAAAAGAGCTCAAAACTGAATTCGATTGCGCCACGAAAATAATGTCGATAGTGTGTCGAAGAACAGCTGAAAAAGGTGTCTACAGCACATCCAGAAAAAGCTCGAAAGAATATCGATAGCATGTTTAGTAATAATTCTAAAATACGTTGATACCATGTTAAGAGAGAATCGGAAAAGATCTAGACAGTATCTCTAGAGAGACCTGGAAAATTATGTCTACAAAAGGTCGAGAGAGAAGTCGAAAAGATCTGCACAGAAACTTGCAAAAGTGCTCCACAGCTTCTCGAAAATGATGTCGATGACATCTCGAAAAGCCGCTCGAAGACAGTGTCAATAAAATGTCCAGAAATAAATGAATAACATCTCCATGGCGAGCTTGATACCATCTTGGCAGCAACTCGAAAAAGAGCTTGAAAAGTTGTGGCTAAGTTTTTGACAAAGCATGAACTAAAAATTTATGCGTAAAACGTGGATGGAAAAGTGTGCTCCACGCGTTGAATTCACTTTTCTTGACCACTTGTAGTTTAGATCTTGCGGAAATGCAAAGCCCAAAAATAAATTAAAATTTTTTAACAAAACGGTCATCAAAAGAGGTCTTATCTGTTTTTTTACAACATCCTTTCAAGAAGGATCTTCTATTATGGAGAGGTCTTTTGATATAGAGGTCTTTCAATGTGTCAGGGCTTTATAATGTTGCTGAAACGCAGATGGCTCTGTAATATAAACATACTTCAACATACATTTAAGTTGTTTATGGAGAGAATTTATTTATATAGGCTAGTCCATAACTAGCTTTACCACAAAAAGATTGAATATCTCCACTATTTTCCACACTATGAGGGCTGATTTTTTTCGTCATAGCGGAGACTGGAGTTTTTTTCGTACGAACAACATTCATAGATATTGCTTTGAAGCATCATCATTGGTTTCAATCATAAATTTTTATTTTTATGGGTTTAGAAGAAGTACAATTAGTGTGGCCCATAAGTCTCTTTCTAATAATAATCTTACATATTAATAAGAAAAAGTCAAGACAAACAAAACTTTAATCTATGTGTGTTACTTGGATATCTTGAGTCAAGTTTTATTTGTCTTGATTTTTCTTTTTAATATGTAAGGTTATGATTAGAAAGAGATCTATGGACCACACTATGCGTAGCTTTTCTGAGCCCGTAAAGACAAAAATTCATTATTGAATCCGATGGCGATACTTTAAAGCAATATCTATAAATTTTGCTCGTACGAAAAAAACTTCAAAGCCTCTTCTATCGCGAAGAAACTCAGTCCCCATACCGTGAAAGATAGCGAAGATATTCAGATTGCTTTATGGTCAAGCTACTTATGGACCACCTCGTATGAGGAACGAATAGAGTAAGAACGAAAAAAAATCTATTAAACTGTGTTTAATTGAATCTATACCATTATTTTATAAATAATTAAAACTAAATGTTTTTAAATGACATCGCAAGACATAATGATGATGGATGAAACATCATCTTCATCATCTTAGCAATCAATTGAATATTCATCATCATTCTCAAATTCAACTAAATCTATAATTACAAAAACAAAATTAATAAACGGAAATTAGTTTTAGTTATCAACGGTTATAATTTTCGATTTAAAGATTTTACTAAAAATAAAACTATTAAATTTTGGCGATGTGCTACTAGAAACTCTGATGTGCTCTCACATACGACTCTTAATGATGATTTTTTGTGTTTTCGTGGAAAAGTACCTGATTATTCTCCTTTACAAAATCCAACTGAATTAGAACAAGAATGAACTAAAGAATTATATGATCGGTTCAACAGTAATCAAATTACGAGGCATCAATTATTACCGGACTTCCTCTTTTTTTATTGAGAATACAAAAAAATAAAAATAAAAGCGAATCTGTTGTGAAAAAAATATGCTACATGATTAAAATTGTCATCGATTGTTGTGCATAGTTTACTGAGAGGACATTTTGATAATAGAGGACTTTTCTCTGAAGACCATTTTTAATAGACATGTCATCTAATGGACATTTTTCAAAAACGAAAAGTCAGAAAATTTTTCTCCAGGACATTTTTGCAAGGACATTGTAGCATGTATTTTGAAAAGGCACTGCTAAGTTCTTTGTTAGGCTTCTCACTTTGTTTCAGATAGTAAATAGTCCTAAAATGGTTTCTTATAGTATGTAACAAACTTTCGTAAAAAAGCCGATTTATTGGGCGTGTTCATTTCGTTCACTGAGTTATAAACTGCTGATACCTGTAACATTGGGGTCATTATGAAGACGCATGACGATTTCATCGTCGACTATTTTATGATAATTGGATGATCCATCACGGATAACAGTTTTGACCAGATCTCCCATTTTTACGTCTTTGATTTTCTTGTGAGTTCCATCAGCCATCAGCACGAGTTCATCACCGTGAAAACATGGAGCAACACATATTCCATTGGTACAGACCCCACTACAACATTGCATATTGTTAGTACACTGTTGACCCACATTCAAGCAACAAGTACTGCTTTGACAGTCAGTTGATCCGGCAGAATTACCACAACATGTCTGAGCCAGTGTGCAAGTGTTTCCTAGTGCAAGGCAGCCTGAAAATGTAATAGGAAATGCTCATGAAACTGTCAGCCGATAAAACCAACGAGAAAATAATGAAATTTATACCCTTAGCTTCTATAACACTCTATAGAACTTACAGGAGACTCTATGCGGATTATATAGAATTCTGGAATCCTCTATCATCTTGTACCACTTTTATGAAATTCAATATTCCTTGTATAGAACAGTAAAGGTAAAACAGTACCCTACATATTATTCTTCTTAAACTTGATAGTAATCTAACGTCCTAGGGGACTCTCTCGAACACAGGAGGCATTACACCATCACCCAAATAGATTTAGATTCAATGCGGAAAGCTGTGAATGTGAGCCTCTTTTTGGGGATCTCCTTTTTTTCTTGGATTGGAGATGGTATGTAAGATCAATCGATGAAATGACACTTATTTTAGTTTAGCGAGAGGGAAAGAGTTCACCTTTTCAAACAAAAGAACTAACCTGGGCTTGTTTGACAGGCAATCAGAAGTTTTATTTGTGTTTAACCAAAACACACGAGGAACACAAAACACATGATCAGATAATGACCGATAATAGGAGTGAGAATAACGAAGACAACGAAGATAACAGAAGATAAGCGACTTATCAGTGGAGGGATTTTTAAAAACTGAACTGAAGAGAACGAGAAGGAAAGATGAGAGAAAAGAGAGACTAGAAGAGAGACAGAATAAAAAAAGGGGATGAAGGGAAGAAATAAGAAAACATGGAGGAGAGAAGGATAAAAAGAAAAGAGAATAAAAGGAAGAGATTGAAGAACGAAAAAATATCATCAAAAGTTTAGCGGCTACTAATACTATCTGTTAACGTTAACACTGGACGTAGGTTAAAAAAACTAAAACCACTACTTTCACAGCCGTACATAAGCTTGCACCTACAAACACCAATAACGGCACTCACACCCACACTCTTTGGTTTATAACCTCTCTGGGTTTTATTTGTAAGCGATAAAGTCAAATATTTTATCTCATTCGATGTACCCTACCAGCAGTCACGAAAGTGTGTACGATTTTTTTTCTTTTCTTTGTCAAGAAACACTAGTTTCTTTTATTTTTGGGTTAAATCTTTGAGGACGGAAGTAATTTTTAATTGGAAAATGGTTCTTTCGTCAATTTATTGTATTTGACTCATAATGCTTACATAAAAGCCTTATGACAATGCATCAAGATAAGAAAGGAAGTGATTATGATGTCAGTGTATGAAGCAGAAAGGAAATGAAAGATCTGAGGACCATCTATATGACAGAAAGAAAGAAAGAAAAATATGCATGTGGTGGCAGCAGAAACGATCTGTTGTTGTATAGGTAATAACAGTTTAATGAGGAACAAACATTTCTTACTGGAAAATAAGTGCTACAACCCTTGTATCACCGTCTCGAAAAGGTTAAAGAGACGGAGTTCAGCTCATATTTATCCATTTTCTTCATCAAAACTAGGTTTTCATACAATAATCTGATCATATTCAAAATAAGCGCAAAAAATTGAATCGATCGATGTATGTTTCTGAAATCTCGTTAACCTTTCATTTTTTGTCAAAAATTTCAGTCACGTCTTCATCTAAAACTCGGAAAAAACTGAAGTGAATCGAAATGGTGAAACTATATATCGATTGATGCAGTTTTTTGCGTTGATTTTGAATATGATAAGAATATTGTACGAAAATCTTGTTTTGATGAGGAAAATGGAGAGATACGGACCGAATTCTGATTCTTTAACCTAATTTTCAGAAAAACTGATTTTTCTTGACAAAGAAAAGAAAACAAAAATACCCAATGCATACTTTTGTTACTGATGGTTCGACGAGTCAAATAAGATAAAAACTTTGCCTCTATCACTTACACAGAAAAATTACATAGTTTTACGGAAATGATCGATACATATGTCACTCAGCGTGATTCGAAGCACCACCATCAACATAATCCTGATATTAGAGTCGATATGATGACTTTTTTATAATTAGTTTTTGATCCTAAATGTGAAAAAAGTATTTTCCGAAACTGAAAGAAAGAATGAAGCAGAAACTTTTGCACGTTTGACTGAACAGATTTCATCAATAGTTTTCTAGTCGATCCTACAAATCCATTCGATCTGATTGAATCTGCAGATTTCTATTCTAGCTTTACTTGCCTTAAGACAATATCAATTAGAGTTTCTGGATACTCGTTGAAGACTTATTTTCAGACTTAATAGGATTATTAAAGAATAGTGATAGTTGCATGAATTCTTCAATTTTGTTGACAAATGCTTTCAATTAAAAATCAGTTTACGTATTAAAGACACATCTATTTGATTAGCCAAAAATTTATATGTATAATCCCCTAATGGAAAATTAACGCCCGTCCAACGAAAGTACCCGTTTGAACTTCAATGAACTAAAAGCCATCGAAGTTGAGAGTAAAAGGTCGAGCAACTGTACACACTTCGTTTTCTCTATGCTATGCGTGATTCTATGAGATTCGTTTCATGGCATGATATTTCGCAATTTTCAATATACTTGAGGTACCGCTTTAACAAGCCTCAACGACATTTGCATATACGACGTTCAACAGTTTTCAGCTATTCATAATTTTGTCATGAAACTACTTTAGGAAGCGATATTTGGCTATTCCATCTATTACTTACCGGTTGTTGTTGTTGTTGTACTTGTTGTACTGTACAGTGGAAAATCACCGCTTTTACTGCAAGGAAATAACCCGGCTGTAATGGAGCTACTGTCTGGCAATGTGAGTATTGCTGAGAAAAGTGACGTATATATATTAAAACGTGCTTTAAAACTATTGATACGTTCGTCTTTGCAAGTCTTGGATGCGCCACATTTTTTTTCGGCAAGTATACGTATTATGAATTGCACAAATGAGCGAGCAGATCCAAACTGACTGCAACTAGGTCTGAAACAGGGTTATACAAGTGGTGAGAAAAAGCGAATTATTTAAAAAATCATAGAAAATATATACGCACAGGTCACGTTTTTTTCTGTAAAGTTCACGACGACGGCGGCCATTACCACTATTTGAATTAATCACAACGTTGGTGACTATTAACGAACCTTTTGGCAAACCATAGTAGGTTTCTAACTATAATTTCATTCAATTCAAACTAATCAAGATAGATCTGATGAATAATAGAAACATCATTACTTGTCGAGCTAAACTTTCCTTATTGATAGCTGTCGTGCTTTGTCCATTGTTTATTAGCGAATTTGAAGCCAAGCTGACTGTTATACCGGCCGATGCTACAAAATAGAATGAATGATGAAAGCAAGTAATCATTTTTCACAGCATTTTTGCGAAAAAAACTAGTAACTATTTGAAAAAGCTACTTGATGATAATTGACGTACAAAAGATATTAATTTGCACATGTCAAATAACACTGAGTAAAAGGAAAACACTTTCGATATCTTCTCCCTATCATATTCATCCTAGGCATGCCATGCTTTTAAGATTATCTCTATACGATGATATTTTCTTACCATTGCATTGCAAACTTGAAGATTTTCATGCCAATGTGAACTCTCAAGGATGTTTTCTTCCTCAATTTCTTATATTACTAGTGATCTGCAATATTCACTATTCAATAGAAAATGCAAGAAAAGCTGGACTCATTACTGGTCTATGTTTTGACAAAATGGATAAAGTTCTTCGACATATATAAGCGATATTTCTCTATGTTTCTTTTTTGGAGATCAGCACTTTGTCCTTCTGATTCTCGAATGTTACCAGGTGAGTAATGAGTAGTTTAACAGCTATCGACATGAAAACTTTGACCGGTCTTTGATCTAGCAACAAGTATGTTAAACAAGTTTAGTCACAAAAAGACCTGATTGATGAGTGAAGTCGCATTTCTTATCGAAATAATCTATACAGAATGGTCGTAAATACATCGGAAACAAGAACCTGTTCATGCATAAGTACTGCTCTAATTTAAGTGAATTCTCATTAAGATTGCCAAAAAAATCAATATTATCTTACAAGTAACACTCGTCCGTGTGACTCGCTTGACCTTCGACTGAATATTCTGCTCTTTTGGTGTTATATACTGCTTTACAGTCTTCAACAAAGCTATATAATATCCAACGTTTCGAAAGGGTGGGTAGGTGTGTGCACGTTGATATTGGCGGCAATCTCGTTGTGCACAATGGTATGTAGGTCCGTGTAATCATTTTTGTCATAAATTCATCAAATCAAATTGATACCCCCACACTGATACTGAACAGAAATCTAAAGAACTACACTACGGCAGCAGTATCCGCACGCATCCCAAAAGAGAGATTATATTCAATTTTCTGAGAGGTCACGAAGCAAAATGCATTCGCGACACTATTGTGAAAACACGCCATGCTCTTTTTGAAAATTCTACTAAAAATCCGTATGCTAACTAGCACATCTGCCGACAATGTTGTTTACTAGAGCGTTCGCTAAAAAAAAGGACCCTAGCTGAACTCCTAGCTTAAAATAAATCATATTAGATCTGGTCTGTAATCGAAATACCATACCTAAAAGAAGGGTGTGGATGTGTGGGTGTGTGGGGTGTGGGTGTCGGTGTGGGTATGTGGGTGTGGGTGTGGGTGTGGGTGTGTGGGCGTGGGTGAGGGTGAGGGTGTGGGTGAGGGTGAAGGTGTGGATGTGGGGTGTGGATGTAGAGTGTGGATGTGAATCTTCTCTACATGCACACCCACACCCACTCCCACCCACACTCGCACCCTCATCCACACACCCACGCCCACACCCATATTAGTGCAGTATACTTGCAATATGAGTGACTAGTCGCTTCTTTTACATTAGTGCACTGAAGCAATCGTTGTTTATTGCCCATTTTAGATAAAAGATATCACCTCATTTACGTACAGGGTGTCACAAAAGTCCGGCATGAAAGTAAATTCGTAGAATTCCACTATTTATCGTACACAATCAACTAATTTTTTTTTTCGATGATAGGTATCAGTGGGCTGTTTTTATTTGCACGGACGAGCTTCTTGTGCCATATCGCTACCAAAATAAGCCTGATAATGCCAAGTTCGATGATCTGGAAGCCCATGAACTCGGTTTACCTCTTTCAGTTCGCCAGTCTTCGTTCCAAAAGTTAAAGCTACCTTATGGACTTCGTGATCATTGAGCTTGACACTATTAGGCTTTTTTTTGCAGTAACATATCACAAGAAATGCATATAAACGAGAGCGTAAAATGTAGCTGATATAAATGTCACAAAAAAAGCTACAAATTAAAGTATTAAAAGCGAAACATTAGAAAGTGCTTCTTTTTGAAATCGAAAAACGAGTGCTTTTTGTATTTCAGTCAAAAGTTATAACTTTGAATAGTATTTGTGAAATTCGTCCGTGCAAATAACAACAGCCCACTGATACCTATCACCGAAAAAAAATAGTTGATTGTGTACGATAAATAGTGGAATTCTACAGATTTACTTTCATGCTGGACTTTTGGGACACCCTGTATATCTTTTTATATTATTTTCTCCGGGTTATAGCAGCTAGAAATTTCACGAGTCAGAACTCCTGAAAACATATACAAGGTTAAAAAATATGGTTTTTTCATAATATAATAATACATTACAATTTATTGTCACATCCAAGTTTAAGACCCTCGCCTATCTATGCATACATTGCCTCAGATCATATATTTATCCATACGAAAGAGCGATGATAGATGCGCTTGCAAAATCAGTCCTATTTGAAAATTATAAGAAATCCCAGCTAATTTTTATCGTTTTTCTCCATCATTTCAAAAGACACCGGTGCCGTTCTTTGTACATAGATGGTTTTTAGTATGCTTTTAAAAGCTACAAAGATACGAAGATTTGAAATGCTTGGGCAGCTCTTCTTAATAAAATCACAATGATATTTCATTACCAAACATATAGGGTTTCAGGGTGCAAATCACTTCGATGTCTTGAAGATTTGAAAGATGTTGTCAAAGCATTCCCAATCTGCTTGTCTTTGCAATTTTTGAAGGCATACTAAGAGCTATTATGCACAAAAAATGGCTCCGGTTTCTGTTCGAATAATAGAGAGAAGATGTACAAATTAGCGGAGCTGTCTTATAATCATCAAATAGGACTGATTTCCGTAGCACATTCACTCCTATCCTTTGCATTTAATTCATGAATAGGCAAAAAGGCTTTGTAGTAACCACAAAAAAGTCACTTAATTTAGAACTATTTTGATAAAATTGGAAAAAGTCGTACTATCCACTATCACTTTCTTCTTTTTCATACGTTTACCCACAATCTAAAGCCAACATATACTGTACTAGTTGACAATATAGTTAAGACAATACAGTTTCTAAACCAACAAGAACACATACCAACAGAAAAATTCATTTTATTTCATTTAATTTTGCTTCTAATAGAGCGAATATAAATTCTTTGAGTGATGCTTTCCGTCTAATGTACCATTCAGATATTGTGTCCGTACAGAACAACTGTTTTCATACTTAACTTGAAAATAGTTCTTATTTTTTTGTCACTCCTGGTCCTTATTGAAACCCATCAGACCTAGACTGGTGCCATTTTCCCGGTGAATTCTAACACCTTGACGCCTTCCTCCAGGTAATTTTTCAGTGCAGCGGCTGGCTGCTGCCATGTGTAATCATATTCTCGCATAAGACCATCCTCTTTGATTTACATCCTATCAAATTCCAGGCTGCTCTTACTTCGAAAAATCCTTAGATTTATAAAACGAGAATTCTCGATGGGCAGTCCAGAACCGACACTTTGTTATCAACTATTCCTTATTTTTTCAACCTGATTGTCTAGCAGAAAAATCAGAGTTTTATTAGAATTCCTGATTAAGAGAATGTTAGTGCAGTATTCTCAATAAACCTAGGTTTCACATAGATCTTTTCAGAAGTGAATCTAGAGTGCGCTTGCAATATTAGCGACTAATGGTTCGTCACCGTCCCTCCACAGCGCCACTCACGGCTAGTCGTCCCATTATTTGAATACATTAAAACAAATAGTTGATTTTTCTATATTTACCATGAAAGATGTGACCTCATTTACAAATATCTTTTTATATTAGCTTCTTCGAGATATACTGACTATAGAAATTACACGAGTGAGAACTCCTGAAAATAATTTGCGAATAATTGAATAATTAGCCAAAATAAAATATAATGAGAGTAGACTTAAATACCAATAATGTTGGATCTACTAAAACTAGGCTTTGAGTTTCAGAAGTACTTGTCGGCTTTGATTCGAATGTTTGTGGGACCCTAAATACGTTTTTGCGTGAATCCAATTCTACGCGTCATATTTTTTCTGGCGCATATCTATTTCGAGAACCACATCTAGATATGACAACTTACAAAAAAGCTGATTTGATGCAACTCATCAGCTGAGGTCAAACGCCACCATCTAACAAAATCACTGATTGCACATTAGTAACACAGAAAATGTGCGAATTACGCATCAACCCTCCTTGACCACATCAGCTCGTAAGAAAAGAAACGGGAACACATTAAATTACTGCGAGTCGAATAAAGCTTGACAGATTTATAGCCGAACACCGAACATATTGAATTGGCTCAACTGGCAGCTTGAAAAACTTCATATATAATTGATGTTACTCCGATCATCAAACCTGTAATCACTCTAACACATCTGAATGCGTTACTCTCTCAATACCTGTCAGATCACAAACTCATTTTATATCATATAACCCCTCCTAGCGCTAAGAGAAAAAAGCTCGTTTCTGATTGATCCATTTTCTGCCCAATGAAAGCTCAAATCGATAAAACGACTTCAAATTTGCATTCATAGATATCGATAACCTATTGCAAAGTTTTATGAAGACATCGAAAACCCTTAAAATAAAAAAGCTCATTTCTGATTGATCGGCTTTCTAGCCAATGGAAAGACTGAATGTGAAATCCTACCTCGCATTCGGATTTTCCGACCTCAACAGGGTTGCCATCTGTGTCGCTAGTATCTACGTCGTTGTCCGAATTACTCATGTTGACTGTAGCGATCACCTGGCAACCCTGGACCTCAATTACCTTTACTGAAACTTTAGAAGTTACGCCTAAATAAACTTCCCCTACGATGTTTTTTTGACCTGCCACACACAGACAGACAGACAAACGCAATTTATTTCATATGACCCTCCCTACAGTCGAGAGAATAAAGCATGACTGTGTCACTCCTTAAATAACTGTCTAGGTAGTCGTTACCAAACACAAGAGATTGTGAATAGACAGTATCACCATTTTTGATAGGAAAGCCGAAGGCATGAGCTGATCATATGGGATAGACTCAACTTGATTGATGTAAAATCTTGATAGAGAATTGGAAAAGTCGATTCGGATGATGAATTGTGTTCACTTTCTTAAATGAGAAACTTTCGTCTGTCTGATGCTCCACTGAAAGACGACGATTATCGTAACTCGATGATAGATGACATTTTTTAATAATCGTTGCAGGTAGAAAACTAAATTTTTCATTATACATGTTCTGTGACACTATTTCAAAATCTTTCACAATGATGAATCAATACAAAATATCATCTGCTGTTTGACTGAAGGAGACAGTTGTCAAACCTGTGCTGTAGTCATTTGTAATGCCATCACCAGCATTTTTAAGATATACAGGTATCAAGGAAAGTATGATTGCAGCTGCAACCACAAATAGAAGTAGACAAAAAATTAAACCAGCCATCAAGGGTACAAATCCAGCAAGCCATCTTCTGAAATAAGAACACAGGAAATGTACATCATTCATTTATTAGTAATAGAACGCGAAAATAGTATCAAAATTGAGCTGAGGAGGTGAAGTGTGTTGAGTGAAAAATAGTTTCCAACTACAACTATAGTCATCTTATTTTTCTTGAAGATTAATGTAAAACCTTAACTTAAATTCAAAGTATAGGCCTTTTCAGCAGAGCAATGAGCGTCATTTTACTGATTTCTCGCTCTATTCTAAAGTTTTTTGGGAAAAGCGAGTGAAATCTTTTCAATATGTAGACTTGCATGTTGATACGTCTCATAGTTACCGAAATTTCGTAAACGATACAGTTCAAATATATGTTTTCATGCTAAGAGAATTGAATCTTTAAAAACTCATATTTTATTGAAAATTCGAAGCACTTGTTCTGCTTCAAAAATGAATACTTGCAAGAAGCGTTCATTCTGATTAAAACTTGTGAGTTATTCTGGGTGTGGGTGTGGGTGGATGTGGGTGGGTGTGGATGTGTGGGTGTGTGGATGTGGGTATGGGTGTGGGTGGGTGTGGGTGTGGACGTCCCTTACAGTTCCCCCAAAGCCACACTCACGCCCACACCCACACCCACCCATCCTTCTCTGTGATGAATTTAGTGACTGCTGCCTGAGTTGAGAAGTATGTTCGCACTTGGAAATCTTTATTTTTGAGCAGTAGCCAATGAGCGTGTTAGTGGTAGTGTTGGTAAATGAAGCGTCGATAAACATACGGTCGTTCCATTGTACCAATATTTTTGATTTATTTAATATTGTTATTGACAGTTATTGCGATATGAACAATTTAATATTGTCAGAAACTGTGGAATCAATGTTGTAAGCTTGATCTCTAAAAAGTATAATTCAAGTCATGGATTAGATTGATGGGCACATAACTGAAGCTATGATTGCTAGGATATAGGTGTAGGTGTGGGTGAATAAAAGACCCACACCCACACCCTCAAATCGCAAAAGAAAAATTTTCGAAAAACTACTGTACGGGGGTACGGAGATTTCAGAAAAAGCCTTTACACCGGAAGACTTGAAAGCCGGTACGGTAATTTTTCGAAAATTTTTTTTTTCTGATTTCACGGAGACCTTTTCATGGAATTCAATCCAGGACCGTGTGCTGATTTGTATGAGATATAAATTATCTGAGATGATGTCTTGTTCCGATTAATTTGTCAGCAAAGTCAAGTATATTCTCTATGAAAAGGAATCACTTGTGGATATCTTTCAATTACAGTCCGCAGATCATTCTACAAGACTCCAGCCGATCCCGGTATAATTTTGTAGTACTCTGTGGACACTTGAAAGTGGCAGGAGCGAGTACTGTCACATATCCAAGATTTTGGAGATGCCACCACATCTCCCGTGGGAGATGCCGCGTCTCCAGCGGGAGACACGACACCCACACTCGAGAGATATGGTAATTCACCACTGGAGATGTAAGATCTCCTTTAGATATGCGCATCCCCCACACCCACACCCGCATCTCTCATGCAAGATGCGGCATCTCCCGCGGGAGACGTGGTGGCATCTCCAAAATCTTGGATATGTGACACTGCTGGCATGAGCAGAACTTCTACGGGACCCATTTCTACAGAAATCCAACCCCATAAAAATCGCGATTTTGGTGAAAGTCTTGATTTTGTTAAAAACCTCTTGAGCGACAGAAATTATTTAGAGAGCTGAGTTTTTTACCTGAATACGCACTCAGTGAGATCTATGTAGAGCCAAAATCATATCCCTCTAGCATGATCCGTTCATCAGATTTGTATGTATAGACGGGCTCAAATATTGATTTCGAGCCCGTAAAAATGATCTTTATTGCAAGCCATTTCTGGATGTTCCAGGCTGATTTTGCTATGAAGTTCTACATCTCAGGTGACTGCTTCAGCTTCTTAAGCTCAGCTCTCAAACAATCTGGTTTCTTGGGAGAAAACCTCATCTGAAAATCACGATTTTCATCAAAAGCCCTTTTTCAGAGAGTTCTGCTGATCGAAAGGAAAAGGAGCATCGCTATATACTCTAGCTTGTATGAAAGTTGCAGGCCTCTATCTCATTCCTATCACCGGTTGTGAAGTACCTAAATTGCTCAAAATATGTGTTTTCGCTCATTTTGGATCAGTCATAAAGAACTAAGAACTGTATGTTTTGATCTGAAACATATATGGTGGTTATAACTCATGAAGATATATGTCCATAACTAGTTTCAGCCCAATCGGTCATTCCCTTCTTGAGATATAGTTCTATCAGAACCCCCTTGGCAGCGATACTCAGTTTTTAGTACTTTTCGTTACCCCTCCGTCTTTCCTCCTCCCCCCACAGAATAGAAGAGCACGCCTTGGTTAGAATTCTCTGTTGAAAACCGAGGTTCACTTTTCAATAACAAATGAACTAAAAGAGATGAACAATGAAAGAATAAACATTTCTCTATCAAATAACACAAAAGCTGACATCTTGACAAGCTTTGTTAGAAAGTTATAGCTTGTGGAACAGAGGCACCCTCCCCTGGCCTTCTATTCTGAAAGGGAGTTTAAAACAGTCATAAAAATTCAATATTTCAATAATTTTCAAAACAGCTTGCTCCAGAGTTCATAACACTCTACCCCCTATCTAAATATCTTAGATTGAGCAAAACCCTAAAGACCACGTTTGAGCAGCTCCGGTCGTGACTTACATGGAATGGCTCATCAAATAACTTAGATTAATTTTCCTATTATAGATTGATTCAAATATCAAAATTAGGGTAAACTTGATCTTATAAAGTATACTAAATCTATTTATTTTTCTATCATAGATTTATTCAAATAAGAAAATCAAGGGTAAGCTTGACCTTACAAAATGAATTAACTTATTCTTTTTTTTTATTATAGATTAATTCACTTATGAAAGTTAAAGGGGACTTTGATCTTAAAAAATGAGTTTATTTGTTTTGTTATTATAGATTGGTTGAAATATGCAGATTTAGGGTAAGCTCGGCCTTATTAAAAAATATATAAGTTTGTTTCTTTTATTATAGCTTCATTCAAAAACCAAAAATAAGAGTAAGTTTGATCTTATCAAACAAAATAAATTTCTTTTCTATTATAGATTAATTCATATATGGAAATTAAAGGTAAGGATAACTTTATAAAATAAAATAAATTTATTTATTCTTCTATTATAGATTGATTCTAAGTGAACATGTTTTAACCATCAAGTTAGTCACAAATTTAGCTTAATATTAAATCTGGTAAATGACTTTCACATATAAATCAATTTATAATAGATTCTATTATAGATTGATCAAATCCTGAAAGTCATCAGTAGGTTTGCTTTTGAACTATATTTACGACTGGCTGGACGGTTAACAACAAATCTAGTACGAATCATAAAGTACGAAACTTTTCGTTTCAACTTATTATAAAGGTTTAGCAGAAAAGTATCTGTACGAAACCTTTTTCTCTGACTCTTGCACAGATTTAGTATGAAATCTCTGGTACGGAACCTTTATTTCAGTTGTCCATATATGGTTTGGTACGAAACCTTGTTTTTTTACAAAACCAAAAAAGGATCTTACCGTGTATTGAGGCTAAGAAACTTTTTAGGTTCTGTAAAAAATCATTTTTTTAGAGTGTAGTTATCTCATCACTTACACACTTGTGTATGTGTTTGTCTTTTCTTGGGA
>CAJNOP010002395.1:0-10019 GCA_905250075.1 Rotaria sp. Silwood1 | reverse complement strand
AATGAGTTTGGGTTTGGGTTTGAGTTTGGGTTTGGGTTTGGGTATTTAGTATGAGTTTCTGTTTCACTTTTGCTACATTAACTTAACCAACTACTGGTCTTAAAATATAATTCTAGTCATGTCAAGTATCTTCTCCATATCTAGCTATTTATTCCATATAGATATGGGCAAAAATATATTTCTATGCTTTGCATTGTGAAACAGTGAAATAAAGTCATTCTCAAATTGGAGAAGATAGCTTGAAAAGTGGATATTTTTGATTGATTTGCTCACAACCTGCTTGATGTAGAATTAAAATCACATTTATCAACTGGAGAAGCGATTGTTCGATGTTCTGCCATAGTTAATCATTGGTTTTCAGTAGAAGCAACCCGAAATCGAGCATTATTATCTTCGAAACTGCATTGATAGATCAAGAGTCGATAGAAATTCACGTTCTGAAGCGGTAGCTTCCATGGGATAGATCGCCATTCGATGACTCACTGACTACGCAGCGGTGTTAGATATTCAGGACATCGGGGATGCTGAAGAAGTACAGAGAGATGCAGTAGGTACCGCATCCACTTTAGATATGGCGTCTTATCGAGAGATGCCCAATCTTCTGCGGAGATGCACTTAGAGATGTAGCGTCTCCCGCCTAGGCCCTTGTTTAATAATAAGAACAAAATTTGATTGGGAGATGCAGCGTCTTTACAGAAGATTCGTATCTCCATACTTCTCCTCAGAGGGATGCGGCATCTCCCAGCATCCACTGAAATATTTTGTTTTAATTTTTAACCAAGGACCCAAGTGAGAGATACTGCATCTCCAAACACATCTTCCCAGAAGACTCGTCATCTCTAAACATGTTTACAGCGATGACAAGGGAGAAAACACGAGCACTCACAGTTATACAGCCAAATCTCCCTAGGTTGGGTGAGGGTGGAAACGAAAACACTCACGGAAACACGTGCAGCTACATCTCTTTGGTCTGCGTGTAGGAGAAAAGATGAACCTATGTGAGGTCATTTATAATGCAATCGGCTTTTATTAGATGCTTTTGCATCTACTAAATCTTCCTACACTTCTTCAGCATCCTTGATTTTCTGGATTTGTGACGCCCTTCTGACTGCGTGATTGACGTTCGCAAAAGCCATTGTGACTGCTATCTGGTTAGTCAACTTGTGCGGCCAGTTTAAGTGATTAAGTGAAAGGAACTCTGAGATAGGCTAGCTTTCTCTCCGGAGTTATAGCTAGTAATGGTTGTATCGAAAACATCGGAACTTCGAAACTATCTTCATATCGTCTTCTACCTTGCAAAGCAAATGAGAGGTAGGTTATTCTTTATCATCTTCTTGTAGAGTAGTTTGAGACGATGGTATAAATCATAGCTATTATAGCCCTAAAAATACTTTAGTGGGGTAATGCGCGAGTAGAAATGAAACTTCGTGTTACAAGTTGCATTTTCTTCAGATGTAGTCATAAGGATTTTTCTATTCATGGTCATTCAAACACATTTGAGTTTTTCTTCTCTTCCGCTATTGTTAGTCGTGCACCATAGATGTTTTCTTTCCTATCAGAGTCGTCTATGCGGTGGTATTTTTCCTTTCACTTATACGTATATGTGGTGAACACGTTCCTTCACTTTTGATCTTCTAAGTTTAGCTTAATTTTACGGATCTCCCTTTCTTCTTCATAATCAATGGAGTTTTTCTATATTATCACTACGTATACACTTACTATATCGTCGCGACAAAGACGAATTAAAAAAAAGATAGAGCTAAGAAATGAATTACAAATGGAATTGAAATCTCACACAAGGGATAGAGAGCTCCACCGAAAATTAGTCAGAAAATGGACGTCTGAATTTGCAGTCCGTGTGGCTTGGAATACAATTCTCTATCTCGAAAGGATGAGTTTTCACATGCTAATATATTTTACTGAGCTCTAATTCTTTGATTAAGATGAACCAATTGGACTTCTGGAGGTTTCTGATTCAGTGACTGTGAGGCCTCATGGATATTGTTCGATTACTCAAAGTTGTTGGCTATATAGCCGTGAATGTATCAAGTGTCTGAATCTTCGTAGCTCAACAAATTAAGGTGTGAATACGGATGCCGGGAAGCGTGAATAAGCATAGCAATGCGGATGTGAATGCATGGTTGTATCACGGTTGCTAACCATGCACATTGTTGGTGTGGGTTTATTCCTACTGAACCATTTTTCGAAAGAAGTCCATCTCTGCTGGTTTTGGGCGCCCTGATCTAATAGTGACCCATGAGGAATGTGGGTTTCCGTATTTTCTTCATATCTGCTCTAGTTTTCATGAATTCAAATGAACCTTCCTTAATAAGATTGAGCATTTGATTGAGCGCGAAGTCATAAAAAGATGCGTCTCATAGAAATAAAATAAAAGACGTTAATTTTATAAGATTACAAACATCCAATGCCGACTACTTGCAAAACCATTCCGAGGGGACCGGGCAGGATAAAATCCTTCGCAGTATTTTCTCAACATCTCTGCTGTTTTTGATAGCTGTAGATTCCACATTTTCAAAAAGGCTTCGCGTTTAACTTTCAATGAGAAGATTGACAGATATGTATCATAGATATAAAAACAACCCAACAACTATGACAGCAATCTGTTAGACTTACAATATCAATTTGAAAACAAAAAGTATATTTGTCATGCATCTATGTACATTCATGTTGAAGTATATGAGAAATTTAGACAAATGGTACTATCTTTTCTTGCAGAGCTTCAAACGCTCTATCATATTATAGTAGTTTGTTGAAAAGGTCACATAATGAAAACTCATTGCACAGACTATAAGTGATACACTGTAAAAAAAAAGGTGTTCTACCAAACTTTGAAGGTTTCGTAATGGTTTTCGAAACCATTTTAAGTTCCGTGGGATGAAAAAGGTTTCGTAGTCTTCACACTGAACCTTTTTAAGTTCTGCAAACCGAAGAAGGTTTCGAAGTTTTACTACGAAACCCTCTGAGAGTTTCGCGCACTGTGTACTGAACTTTTAGAAGTTTCGCATGTTTCGTACGAAACCGTTGACGGTTTCGTAGTGCATCTGAAGGTTCCGTAGTAGTTCTACGAAACCTTTCATAGTTTCGTAAGTGCTCTTATAGTTCCGGAAACGTTGTACGAAACCAGCCATGGTTTCGTAAAAGATATGCCGAACCATTACATCATTTACGAAGCTGTGAGAAGTTTCGCACAATTTATACTGAACCTTTTGATGTTTTACGAAACTACTGATAGTTTCGTGGAACACACAAAGGTTCCCTATATCTTATACGAATCTATCAAAAGTTTCGTAAAACATCAAAAGGTTTGGCATCTATTATACGAAACCGTTCATAGCTTCGTAAATGATGTAATGGCTCGGTATATCTTTTCCAAAATCACGGCTGGTTTCGTACAACATTTCCGGAACTACAAGAGCACTTAAGGGACTATGAATGGTTTCGTAGAACTGTTACGGAACCTTTAGATGCTCTGCGAAACTGCCAATAGTTTCGTGACATGTACATTGAACCTTCAGATAAGTGACGAAACTCTTCAAGGTTTCGTAAAATGTGTCTGGAACCTTTGCAACACTTACGAAACTACACATGGCTCCGTAAAAGATATGCAAAACCATTACATCATTCACGAAACTATCGATGGCTTCATGTCACATATACAAAACCTTTAGATGTTCCACGAAACTATTAATGGTTTCGTATAATGTATACAGAACCATAGTAAAGGTTGCGAAACCATCAATAGTTCCGTAAAATACGAACGGAACCATTTTACTACTTGCAGAACTAAGGGTGGTTCCGTGCTGTATATACGCAACCTTTATATATTCTACGAAACTATGAATAGTTTTGTACAATCTATACGGAACCATTTTACTACTTGCGGAACTATGGATGGTTTCGTGTTCCATATACGGAACCATTTTACTACTGGCGGAACTAAGGGTGGTTTCGTGTTCCATAAACGAAACCATTTTACTACTTGCAGAACTAAGGATGGTTTCGTTTTCTATATACGGAACCATTTTACTACTTGCGGAACTAAGGGTAGTTTCGTGTTCTATATGCGGAACCTTTAGATCTTCTACGGAACTATCAATGGTTTCGTTTAATGTATACGGAACCATTATATAGCTTGCAAAACTACCAGTAGTTCCGTACAAGTAACACGGAACCATTTTACCACTTATCGAACTAATGGCGGTTTTGTACTATATATACGGAACGATTATTGGTTTCGTACAGTGTGTACAAAACCATTATAAAAGACTTCCAAAATTATCGGAGGCTTCGCATAATATATACTAAACGCTTTGATGTTATAGATAGCCATTCATGACTTCGTTAATTAGCTAAACGCTCCCTTTCATTGCACGATATCAATGATAGTTTCGCAAAACAGCTTAAATTTTATCAAATCTTGCGTAGAGACTGTTCAAATTCTAGTAAGCGATAGCAGGGTCGCTCTGTTTTGCTTGAAAGCATATGCCATCATGTATACTATCGAAAATTTCTTATTTATTCGTTTGGCTAGGAACATTCCACTGTTCGCTATAATACTTTACTAGAGAACACTCATCGACACAACAGTGCAACAAAATGCAGCAAAGCTTATTAGCGAAAACTGGAGGCATAACAAGGAAATATTGAAGAACTGCCTGTACAAATACATAATGTATAAGCTAGAGAAAAAGATCAGGAAATGGCACAATCAGATGATTATACAGATAATGTCAAGTTTATTTATCAAATTTAGATACAAATTAGTCGAGTCTCGAAAGATAAATTGATAATGTTCAGTACTCAACGAAATAAGAAAAGCACATTTTGGATGTGGGTATGAATGTCGGTGTGAGTTGGTGTGGGTGTGCGTGAGGGTGCATGTGTAAGTGTGGTTCTGATTCTTCGCTTTATCCACATCAACGTCCACCCACACCTACAAATTTTACCTTCGTTCAACCAACGCTTTATATGCTAGAATTTTCCAAAACATATGCATTTATTCTTTCACCCGATATTTTCACTTGTATACAGTCATCTATCATATTGAGCACCAACATTGAGTAGTTAATGTATATCTATAAGGAGCATCATCAATTAGGTAATCTAAATTAATGAGGATCACCATGCATGAGATGATTAATATGTATGAGGACCAGCAATAGGTAAGTCATCTGTATTATTGAGGGCCAACATTGAGTAGATGATCGGAATCTATAAGAACTACCACTAGGGAAATCATCTATATTATTGCGGACCACTGTTGAGAAGCTGATCGATATCTAAGAGGACCACTATTGAGTAGATGGTCAATACCCAGGTCAATCATGCTCTGCTGTACATGACCGTACGCCACCTAATTATGGCGGGTAAGGGTGACCGTTTTCACCAGACCTTTACAACAACTGTAAACGATGCTTCACGGCATATTACAGTCAGTGTACATGACACCCATAAAAGCCAGCCGTAAACGGCTACCGTAACGATACGGCACCCATATACGTTCCTTGTGAACCAACGTAAGACGACGTATTATTCATGAGCAGATTACGGCACTTCCTCCTGCCAATTGTTTATGACAGTTTACGCCGCACTACGACGATCGGAAACGATGACTATGAACAGTCGTCGTTCATGAGCACGGTAGCAGTACGGAAACCGTACACAAGCATACCATAAACCATTGTCATGTACCGTACACAGTAGATGTTACCGGATACCGTATCCACCGATTGTCAACAACCATTTAACTGATAATATATCTATCCAAAAACGACCTAACAAAACATTCATCCCTTCCGACCATTAACTACGTGCAAATACTGTACCAGATTACCGATCTATCTCAACTCACAAATCAGATATCCAGACAGTACTTCGCAACTATAAGAAAGCTCGAGCACTACGATTTACAGGCCGTTTAGAAGAGCACTCTCCATACCCTAGAAACGACTAAAACGTGACAACGACATGGCCTCAAAATGAGAGAGAAAACCACTCCTGCAATTTCATTGCTCAACTTCATTTGACCAATCGAATGACTGAATTCTACTTCTTGGTAAACTGCAAAGTGGAGACTCACACATATACATATACCCGTCATTCAATGGAGCGTCCCCACTAACCTTACGATCAACCTGAACATGACTAGTACTTGTCCTTACAATAAGGAAGAAAAGCCCTACTGAAATCTGATTAGTCCATTACATTGATCAGTCAAAAACACGATATTCAATTTCTCCATGCAGCGCAAGGCGGACACCCACACATATACTCATCATTCGATAGAGCGTCCTCAATAACCATAGAGCCAGCCCGAACATAGCTAGTACTTGCCATGACAATAAGGAAGAAAGATTCTCCTGAAATTTGATTGGTCAAAAATGATCCAATCGAATTCTACATAATGTCACTAATCATTCACCGTTTTATTTAGCGCCACATACATATATATACCAGTAAATTTATGACCTCTGTCTAACATAATAGACAACAGCGCGACGCTAGTACTTTTCACAGTTATTCCTCGTTTCTGCTTGGCATTCTATTTTATTACCTACTAGCGAGAATCCGTGCATACTGCACGGCTGTTTTGTCCTTTAACGCATGACCTCAGACATTTAACTTTTCATTCGGTAAAATACATACAGACACTCGATATTATGTATATACATAGATAGCCCTATGGTCTCATACTCTCATATCGCACATATTTTTATAGTCCATGTAGCCGTCGGCCTTATAATCTTATATTCCTTGCAGCCTTATCTCCCTATTGCCCTACTCCCTACAGGGCCTGTGGGTATCACAATATAATAGCCCTTGATGACCTATCACTACCACGCTAGGATAGCCCTTGAGGACCTATGAGTAATCCATAGGATAGCCCTTGGGGACCAATGGGTACCTCCATATAATAGGCCTTGGGGACCTATAGGTATCCCCATAGAATAGCACTTGGAGACCTATGGGTACCGCCATAGAATAGCCCTGGAGGACCTATGGACATCCCCATAGGATAGCCCTTGAGAACTTATGGGTACCTCCATAGGATAGCCCTTGAGGACCTGTGGGTACCCCCATAGGATAGCCCTTGAAGATCTATAAGTATCCTACTTCGATAGGCCTTGATGAGTCATAAGTACCTCCCTGAATAGCCCTTGAAGATCTATAAGTATCCTCCTTGGATAGGCTCTGATGAGTCATAAGTACCTCCCTGGATAGCTCTTGAAGACCTACAGCTACCTTCCCTGGTGAGGCCCTGATGAGTCATAAGTACCTCCCTGAATAGCCCTTGAAGATCTATAAGTATCTTCCTTGGATAGGCCTTGATGAGTTATAAGCACCCCCCTGACTAGCCCTTGAAGATCTATAAGTATCCTCCTTGGATAGGCCCTGATGAGTCATAAGTACCCCCCGAATAGCCCTTGAAGACCTATAAGTATCCTCCTTAGATAGGCCCTGGTGAGTCATAAGTACCTCCCTGAATAGCCCTTGAAGATCTATAAGTATCCTCCTTAGATAGGCCCTGATGAGTCATAAGTATCTTCCAGAATAGTCCTTAATAAGTCAGACACGGCGGACGGACTGTGCACCCGCGGACGGCCTCTAGCCTATATATATGCCTATCGTCCTATGGATCAGCTCATTCGCATGGCAACACAAGTAGGAGTAAGTTGGATTACAAATTTCCTAAAAATCTTTAATTTGTTGAAGCAAAGCCGGATGTAAGTTATTAAGTAATTGCTGCACATAGTTACTCTGCTATGTACATGACCATACCTTTACGCACCTGTACCCACCTGCCCAGGTACAAATTTAGGATGTGAGATTTTAAATCGATTAGTAATCCAAATGGAAAAAAATGTAATTTAGCTTTGACCAGTACGCTCTCAAAAACCTATGGCAGTGAAGACCTTGGAGCTTCCGTAAGGAAGAGAATGTCCTCCCTTGAGAACTCAGCATTTTCCAATACAATCATAAGAGCACCGTTTTACTATGTCTGCATGAAATTGAATTGTAGTCAAATCTAAATCCAATTCTATCTTTTGGACTTGACCGGATTCACATTCGGGTTACACCGTACTCGACTAGGATTTCACTTCCTTAGATTGGGATTTCACTTCATTTAAGTTGGATTTCACACGATTTGACCTGGGTTCGACAAGTAAACTTCTACCGAAGGTAATCAGAATCCACAAATCCGAAGGTGTTGTCCGTTTTGCGAACCTTGCACTTAATTTTTCATCAACGGAAGTTTTTCGGGACCCTAACAATTTTTTATAAACTTTCACTGAAGGCACTACGGAATTGGCGGAGCCGAATCTGGTTTCCGCCTCACAAAATGTTATCCTGGATTTCTGCCTTAGAAGCGACTCTTATAAGAGAAGTCTCCGACAAATCCAGTGGAAAATTCCGGGAAATAGGCAATATTCTCATTCGCTCAAGCCGAGTGCGTACGTCAAGCAATACTAGAAAATGATTCCGTTGCTCAAAGGCTTTTTATTTATTCAAAAAAGAAGTAGAAAGTATAGATAAGCTAATCAACCACCCTATTTCATCCACCCTGATATGCGTTGTCAGAAAGTTACTAACGCAATCAAGAACCGATCCAGTGAAACAAATGCCACAAACCTGAAATTCTTTGAAACCCCATCCAAATTCACACAAATCTGATATTTGGACTTGATAGAAAGTTGTTTCAGTAAGCCCCTCCATATAAGGGACGCACCATATAGTATTACGATTTTGAACTCTATAAAACGAGACACTTTGAAATGCATTACTCCATTGAACACAAAGTCTATTGACTTTAAATACGATTAATGAAATTAGTTGCAAAAATCCTTGAACAATCCTAAAAAAATCCTCTGCTGAATTTTTCTTCTGGTATACGGATTTCAAATTCTATTAATGAAAATAGTCGCAAAAATCCTTCAAGAGTCTGAGATGTGGGTGCGAGTGTGAGTGTGAGTGTGGGTGTGGGTAATCGATATATATAAAGACAATCAGTAATTAGGTCATGCAACGTTATCAGGATGATGAGTAGTTAGTGTATCGATAATTCTAACGACGCGTTTTGGCTAGGTCGTGGATACTTATGTGAAGGAATATCAGTTTGATCGCGCATTGTGTGGTTAATGGTATGTATAGTTTGATGCGATTGAATATTATGTTTATTAATGGGTTTCTCGTTCGTTTAGGTTGATTGTGACTGTCTGTTTGGAAGTAAGTTTTATTTCTTTATATGAGATTTTTTATTTTTGCTATAGATTAATTCCAAGTTCTGATTAAGCGGCAAGTTTATTTGGTTATTGTTTGATTTTTTCCTGGCGAGGATTGATCTTCAGTCGATACTTAAATGTAAGTTTACTTCTTGAAATATATTGTCTTATTTCTGTTGAAGATCGATGTCAATTTTCGATTTAGGAGTAAGCTTATTTCGTTAAATAAATGATTCTTTTTGTGTTTCAGAGTCGAGTGAGATCTTGATTGTCATGTTAGTTTATTGGCCTAAACAACTGATTATTTGTTTGTTGGCTACGGATGGATGCTCGATCGTGCTCTGGGGGTAAGCTTTTTCCTTTTATTTCGTGCAGTTTTTGAGTAGGACCTATTGACAGTTTGATCTAAGTATTACTTTTCGTTTCGTGCCTGAGGAATGAACTCTTGGAAATGATCAATCGGATTCCAATTGAGCCTCTGTAGATCAGATAGACTTTGTAGAGATAAGAAAAATTCCAGAAGGAAGCCTTTCATTACCTCTTCCCTCGTAAGCTACTCTTATGTTACCAGGATTTTAGTAGAATGCTAATGAGGAATCCTATGTAGCTGTCAATTTGGTTTTCAGTTCGAGCTCTGTATCTCAGATAGATCTGAGTGATGTATGAAAGACTTCAAATGAACGAGCAGTTATAAGTCTTCTTTTGAAAGTTACAGCCATTTTCTTTAAGTGTTAACCTATATTGCCATAAATATCTGTAAATTTAATGTGAGTAAGT
>CAJNOP010002394.1:0-17931 GCA_905250075.1 Rotaria sp. Silwood1 | reverse complement strand
ATCAAGTTTTTGTAAAATATCAAAGCACAAATAGTTTCACGGTTCCTGTGAGTGATACATTTTATCAGGTATCTGAACACACCGAGGTATTTCACGTAACACGTAACACTCTGTTTAAAATTACTGCACAAGGTCCTCTCTGTGAAGGGGGAGAACCGAGTGCGAATCATTGTGATCAGTTCCTCCAAATAATGATGAATGGTCATATAATCATTGGAAATCAACTTGTACCAAATACGGCTGAAAGAATCAATCATAAACTTGGTAATACTGTGTGGGAGGTTGACATAGTAGGAGAATACGCATATATCGCAAATACTGTAGTACCCATTACACGTATAGCATTTATCTATCTTCGACCAGGCACCTACACAATCAGCGTAGGAACACGAGCAGCCTATAAAAGTGTTTACCTTGCCAAAGCCGTAATGACTGTTGAACTGACACAGTTTGAAAATGAAAATCTAACGTCCATTGGTAATTTCCAATTGACCAGTTCGCTGAGTTGACGTAAGAAAACAGGTGGTTTTAAAATATATGACAATAACATCATTTATTCATCCATATTTCTCATTTTTCTTTTTCTTGAAGCATGTTAACTGCATACCAGGAATATGCGAGCATAAAATAAAAGTTATTCTCACAATTTTCTATAAGACTTAGTGCAAACTGAAAACTTAAGAGAGAATTACAACTAAATGATGAGGATGTGGATATGGGGTGTGGGATGTAGGTGTCGGTGTTGGTCTTGTTCTCATTCGTAGCCACACTCACATCCACATATTTATCTTTATTTTTTTTTGTAGAAAACAACAAGCATAAAATGTTGATTATTATCTATTTCAACAATAGATTTAAAAAAAAATAAAGATGAAGTATTTTATCTGAATTTATAAAGAATAAAATAATAAGTTGAGATAATTATTCATGGATGTGAAATGATTATTCCATCAAATAATGTATAACTTGAACTAAAAGAAAATAAATAATAATAAGTATCTCAAAATAAATTGCATGAAATCTTAATGACATTTTCTCCCATTTTCAGATGATCAAAGCTATTCTCTTTTGAATGAAAGGATAGAGAACTTTAAGCTCTATAAGAAATCTACGGAGCTTAGCAAGAAATTAGCGTTAGAGCATTGTCATAATGAGAGGCTATTTCGATTCCTGGATCTGCAATGAGTAAAGTGCGAAACTTTCATCTTAATTGATTACTATTTACGGATGATGCGCTAGTGATAAAAATTCAATTCGAGAAAAAAATTTGCAAAAGTTACAAGACAGTTTTGAAAATTATAAAAATTTGAACGTTTGTTAAATAAATATTTTTGTTTTGAAATACGCATTTTTCATCTACAGACTTTGCTCTAACGAATGGTAAATGAACAGATCAGATATTTTTATTTCTCAGCAAAGTAAAATACAATGTACCAAATAAGCAATATTCATTGAAATACTAACAAAGTAAATAATATTCTTATTTTTATTAATATGTATTTACAAATTTAAAGTTATGCTAACTCTCTTGAGACGTCCTCTTGTTTTTCGTTTACCTAATGGTTGAATACGTGTGACATATATACGATCCGTAACCCTATATCAACAAGATCTATTACGGTTTGTCATGAATTTTTGCTAAGATGCTTGTCATATCTATGAGGAGAAGCGATGAGTTCCGAATTTTTACTCCTATATTTCAATACTCTTTTTACATTATCCTTTTCAAAACATAATATGCTCCACTATTTTTCGAATATATTTTCATAGAAACATCATGGAGATCAGTAATTTTTACAGTTCAAGAGACTAGACTCGAGGTCATAGGAATAAATCAAACTTCGGTTGATTAGTAGACTGTTGAGACTCTCGATTCAGCCAATAGATCTATGTTTACTCGAAAAAAGTAGCTAGGTAGGGATCATTTACTATGCTGAAATGAATGGTGATATTCGTTGTTAGACTTGAACTCATCTGGCACTTTTATTTCAGTATTTCTTAAATTCTACAATCATCCTTCATGTTAAGAAAGAGTATGCATTTCGAAAACATTCAGAAAATAGAGTCAGATCATTCTGAACCTAAAATTATGTACCACTATTTGACTCAGTATGATGAATTATATCTGCCTAGCTGCTTTTCTCTATGATCACAGATCAAGAACCTCAGGAAAAGTCTTCAATAGAACAATGTAGAAATATTAATATAGTGTAGATCGGAAGAGGAAAAATTGTTTTTTATTCCTGATGTAAATTTTAATAAACGATGGTAAAATAATTGACGATATAAAGTTTAATGATTAACTATTTTTTTTTTTCGTTTGACGAGATTTCGAAAACACAATGTATTAAATATCAAACTAATTTGTCAAAGAAACAGCGCCTACTGCAATGAAATTTGCATCGTTCTTCAAGATAAAATTACCAAGTACTCTTCTGATTTTCATAAGCTTAAATCTTGATTTTTTGACAATAAGAGTTTCATCAGTTGTCATTAAACAATATGAATGTAGCATAAATATATATATAAGAACTATATTAAATCTTATGAAAACGTATCTTGATGTTTGTACTCATGAACATATTTGATATAAAGCTCTCTCTCTAATAAATACCAAGGTTACACGCATATATGTCAAAGTTTTGTTGTTGTTCACCAATAGAGAGTATTGTATTAATTAATTGCCAAAAGCCTAAACAATAATTATCTATATCATTTTCTCAGGAAGTTAAATGAAAGTGACAAAGTTTACTCAAAGATTGACAAACAGAAAACCCTCTAGCACACTATCAACATAATAAAAACCTTGATTTTATATTTATATAAAGTAAACTTATACGAAAAAAAATCTTGTTTGTTTTATTATATTACTTTTAAATTAATATGATAGAGAAACAATCAAATCATCTTTTTCTCTTACATTAACGAAATCCTAATTCTTAAACAAAACTGATCTATTCATTGTTTCTTTAATATGAAACGTCAATATAAATATTTATATTCATTATATGACCTTGTCAATAGTAAAATGACGTTAGTCTATATAATGAAGTCTATTTATACAGTATATTAAACATATAAATTATGTTAAAATATTATACATTAAAAAAAAGAAATCGAATTTGTATATAAGTTTTTATTTTCACTTAATGTAATCGATTACTTTTTACCTTTCGATTTGACAGTATGTAAATGAAATTTGATGAAGTCTAATGTTTTTCATTGTTCTATTTTATTAAGTTGAAACTTCACTTATGATCAATAGTCAATCTATCATGGTCATATATGCAAAATTCAATAAATTAATATAAATGTTGAAATGAGACAGCATAGAATATGTATGGCTTCTAACGTTGAAAAAAATGACATAGAAAGCAAAAAAAAAAGAGCACTGAATTATTCGTTATTCGATTGCGTCGTACTCATTTTCAAACCTAAATTACAAATAATACAGCATAGGATCACGTATATAACACGAAGAGCTATATTCATTGTTAATATATAAAATCATTTATACATTCAAGATTTATGGCTAAGGTAAATTAACTATTTGAAAATTTATCTATTATATCAAGCTCTATATATAGATATACTTATATATGTTCTTCCTTATTTTTATTTTAATTAAATCGATTCAATCAATGCCATTGAATAATGGCAACAATAAAGGTCAGACAATAAAACCAAATGGTTTTGACGCTATAAATATTTTCTACTATATATTAGGTGTGATGGCTGCTTCTAATAATCTTCATAAAAGAGTTAATCAAGTTCGTGATCGTATTAATCCAATGTCAAATGTCATAAACTATCCATCGAATAATTTAATTCCTTATCCTAAACAAGATAATTATGCAATACCATCTCAAGAAGAAACACAACCAGAAACTGTTTTTATCAATATGAATATTGATCCAGAAGAAGATTTAGAAACAAAATATGTCTATTTATTTATAGATACAAAACCATATGTAAATCTATGACAGATTTTTTTTTTAATATTAAATTTTGTTTTATTTAGAAATAAATACAAAGATTCAATAGTTAATTATATTAGACATATTTTATCATTATTCTATGGAATATGTTCAACTTTAATGCTTTACATACCTTTTTTTGTCTTAGAAGAAACTAATTTGCTTGTTTTGTTTTTGAACTTTCTTTTAATAAATACAGTCGAAATTTAATAAGAATGATAACATACATGTTGAAATAAACTTATCGAGAATAATGACTTTGGATTTAACTTTTTTTCAATTGAAAAATAAACGTTTGCCGATAGGTCAACTTGACACAACCAAGGTCAAATATTCAGTTACCTATTGTACCTATGCAGATCAATGCTTTGAAGGATAAAATAAATTTTGAACTCGTTTTGTTTATTTCTCTTTTATTCAACAATTACATTTTTTTTTGTTACTTTAACTCTGTTGAAACTCACTTGCTGACAATGAATCGATCTAAATACTCTTATACAATTGACTGGCACTTTTTTTTTTTATTTTACGACAAAATAATCAGTAGGTAAAATCTTAAAGAGTAAACTTTCTCACAAATGTATTCAGTCTTTTTTTTTCGTCATTAAAAATTTTTTAAATATCAACAAGACTAACTAATAAATAAGAAAAAGATCGTGAGTTTATTTTTCATCTAATGAAAATCTAAATTGATTATCATGAATGTTCATTTCAACTTTAACTAAGTTTATTTGATGATAAATAAGTGCATTATGAAACGAATCTCAGAAATATAGCATCAATAAATATGCTATCTCTATCGATCATCAAAGACATTTACATTAAAGTTATATGTATTTGCTTTCGATGATTAGAAGATAGAAATAGTAGAATGTACGTTAGTCTAAATCTTGATGAAAACAATTATTCTTACTGAAATCAATACTTTTAAGTGTTCAAATTTACATATAACTTAAAAGTTAGTGTAACAGTTTAAAAGTTATCCTAACTTCATTTCGCCTTTTAAAATGTATGATTCAAAAGGGAAATTTTTTCTGAAAATTTTCGAAAGACATAGGTTGAATAAGTGCCATCGTCAACAACTGTACTTCAAGAAATACAATAGTTGTAATATTCTTCTTTTCATTTTAAATGGCATCGAATACAATAAATAGTATTTATAGATAATTTCAAAGTAAAAAATTTAATGACGTTACTCATTTTCATAGATTGCGTTATATTTTTTAAAAATGAATATTATCATCAGGAGACGAGTTTAATTGTCAAGTGTTGTGGTAATGCACTGCAATAATTGACTCTGAGGCCTCGAGTATAACTCTTCTGTTTATCATTCTAGATCCGTACTTTTTTATCTCAATAAAACTATGATAAACTTTATAAACAGAACGTTTATTCGTTGATCTGAAGTTCAAAACTGTAACATTCAATTATTAAATATGAATTCATTTAGAGTTTTTTTGTAAATTTATAAACTTTACTGAAAATTTTCATTCCAATTTGAACATAAAACTTTAATTTAAGCACTGATTCATAGTTTTACTTAATAGAATTTTCCTATATCGAAAATGAACGAGTTTAAGTCATGATTTAGACTTGAGTTATTCACTCAAAAAAGCAACAATTGATCATTCAACAAAAAAATCATGATTTTCTTCAGGAAAAAAATTTAATAATCATATTCAACTTGTTAGAAAACTCATCTTTTCTTCTGCTATGTCATCAGCAGCTGAATATAAGTTTTCTAAAAATGTTTTTTTTTTAAATAAAATTGCATTATTCAAACATTTTACAAACTATTTAATATTTCCATTGCAACATCTTTGGAACGCAATAAACAAAAAATCATCAAAAACGGTCGTTTACAATCATGCCTATTTGACCTAAAGTTATTTAAAGATAAACTTCTCTTCTCCGTATATGGAGCTATACAACTTTCGTATATCACATGAAGGCAATGCACAATAATTATAAACTATTTATTATGTTTTTTTATTTTATTTTAAATGACCTTATGGCATCAAGTCAATTAATGGTAAGTAAAATAATATATTTTTTATGTATTTTTCTTTATTTTAAATTTTATTATGACATTAATTCAAAAAAAAGTAATTTTAAATTATTTATTTTTGTGTAATAATTGAGATGAATTTTATATATATGGAAAAAAAAAACATTGTATATCAATCGTAATGTTACTAAGCTATAAAATATGGCGAAATGCAGTCATATACAGAATTAGTATCCCTTTACTTAGATCGATTTTTGTTTGTAAAATCTGATTTTTTTTTACTATCTTGTAGAGCTCTATGAAAGACTCTTCGTTTTATGTTCTTGTGTATAAAAATTAAGGATAAGATATTGTGACATGACAAACTCATTGCGAATGTTCTTTATAAAAAAAAAAACAAATAGAGAATGAAAAAAGAATGACAAAAATAACTTGACACGAAAAGTGGTTTGACTCACCCCACCCTCTTATTCAATTTATAAAGAATTAGAACTTTGTTTTTTTTTTGAAAGAAAAAAGCAATAAGAAATCAATACTTATTTTCTGTTGAGAAGATAAGTACATTTTGAAATTTTTCTTTTTTTCTCTATAATCTTTCATAAACACTGTTTTCTTTTTGTATAATGTAATCAATATGATTACCCATAGTATCTTCAGTATAACATTTCATTACAAAATACATGACAACAGTTAATTCTACGTCAAATTTTCAAGTGACTCGTGAACAAATTAAAAATTAACACAAGAAAAAAAAAAAGAAGTTCGTCATCCGTGTCAAGTTGAGAAGTTGTCTATGATGATTATCCTTGAGTATTCTTTCCTCTTTTCAACACATGACAATCAACTTAAAACATTTATTTCATACAACATTGTACATCAATTCATTCGAATTATATTAAATTGATTAAAAAAAAACGATCATCAGTCTTATACATAGAGTAATAATATTTGTTTTTCACATACTGATTTCTTTAGTTGTCATTTGTTCATATACATTGGGTGACAAAATAACTAGCTTAATATCTATGTGACTTATAGGCATATAGAATAATGAATTCAATGTAATCAAGCATCCATAGTTCAAGTATCACTCGTGTAAAACAACACATTAGAAGAATGAACAAGAATATATGACAATAATCAGAAGGAAATAGAAAAAAGTCAACACTAATGATCAAAGTATTCTTTATAAATCGACCAGAAGTAATTGTTCTGTTTAGTTATATTATTAAGAAATATTCTATATTAAAAAAAAAAAAAGAAACAAAATATGTTTTCTTTTGTTCATAAATCTGTTATCAATAGAAAAAATAAAATTTCAATTGAAACTGAAATAATATATGAAAGAAATATATTTGATCATTCATTATTATTGTAAAGTAATTTTATTTAACCAACAAAGAGTATATTTGCCTGTTAGCAAGTTTTCTTTTTCTATGTCAATCACTTAAAACTTAAAAGAGTACTCTTCTCTGCTTCAATTGTCAGTATGAAATCATGAAGAAAAAGAACATCGTTACTTTTTTCTTTTTTTCTCTCTATAATTGAATGATTGAAGAAAAAAATTCAAAAAGATTTTCATTGTCATCGATGATTAATTGAAAGTAAAAATTTGTTTTTATTCTGATTGAATATTGTTGTTCTTACCGATTAGATTACACATATACAAATAATGATGCAGACTGTTGTTTTTTTTTCTTTTTCTAATATTCTATTTGATTTAATAATTTTTTTTCGTTGTTACTACTTACATTACTGATAAATTATTTTCTTTTTTTTTTCTACGCAAATTAGTTTTTAGTCAATGCCGCTTTATTGAGTATCTACTCTTTTGATCAAATGGAGAAAGAGTGTAGAGTTAGTTTCTACCTTCAAGCATTATGAATGGTAGATGTTCGTCATTATTTTATTTTTTTTTTTTTTTCTTTCTCTCTCTCTCGACAATGATTGGATACTAATGAAAAAAATTATTCGACGATGCATTTGTCCAACTAATCGAGAATATGAGAATTTTGATTGCTTGCTCTTACATAGAATTATTTATATATATAAAACATGCTTATTGATGATGAATATTATCAAAATTCGAATTTAATACCATTGTGTACAAATATGACGAGAAATATATCAAATAATAATGAAACTAAATTAAAAATTGCAAATGAAAAATTATTATCAACACGAAAAAAACTTAAATTTGGAGTTGATACAATTCTTGGAAATGTTAATACATATTCAGAGAATGAGTCTTCATTTGAATTAGTCAATGATTTAGATGATGAATTAACACATAAAGGTAAAACTATTTTAAAATTATTCATCTTCAAAATAAAAAAAATAAAAAAAAAAGTCATTAAACTATTTCTTTTAAATCATCAAAATCATAAGAATCGTTTGTTATTTATTGTATAGGTTTAAATCATGTTGAATCACCTATTTCATCAAATTCATCTATCATTTCAAATGAACATTTTCCTGTTCAATCTCCATTATTCAAACAAACATTTTCAAATTGTACAAAAATAAATTCAACTTTTCATTCTCTTCATGAATTGTCTCAAGAAACTACGAATGATCAACAAGCAAATAATCTTCTTAAATTACCTACCACTAATCGATTTCATCATCCTTCGTTTCCAATTAATCCATTGTGGCGTCCAAATTTTCAACCTTTTGTTGGTAAGTATCTTATTTGCTAAGATATTGTAAGTCAATCATACTCGTTTCAATCATAAATAATTGATGGATGACTTCATATTTCCTATTTTCATTTTCTCAGTATAACTTTAATTGAATCGTATTCTTCGACGTTCTATGTACATTTCAATTACTCAACTACATAAGCAAACATATATAACACATTTTTATTTGTTAATATGCTATCATATTTCACATGAGAATTTTAAGTATATGATAAAATATAAATGAATCTAAACGATAAAGACACACTATGTAGTCTTTGCCAAGAGGCAATTCTATCCTTTTTTTTTATTTTATTTTTCACTTGAGGTTTATTTGTATTATATGTTTATATAATTAATCATATTATTTTTTATTTATTTCTATTGAATTCATGTGTTAACGACCTATTACGAAAGTAAAAGAAATCTAGATTTGTTGATTGTTTTATTTAATTTTAAAGGTAACTATTTTGGAAATAATGATTCATCATTAATATTAAATGGTACAATGTCGACAAATGGATTTTATATGCCATCAGCTTCATCAAATATATTTTGGCCATTTGGTTTTCGAAATAAAATACGTCCAAGAATGTTAAAACGTGCTGTATTTTCTGATCAACAACGTAAAGGTCTTGAAGTTGCTTTTTTAAAACATAAATATATAACAAAACCCGAAAGAAAAAAACTGGCTCAACGTCTTAATTTAAAAGATTCGCAGGTAAAAATATTTTATTCAGAAAAGCAATGATTAAAAAAATGTTTTTTTTTTTTTGTCTCTCTATTTGAAATTATCAAGGTGAAAATCTGGTAAATAAAAATTAATTTAAAATATTTTTAAAGAATTTATAGAATATTTTAGGTTTCAAAATCGTCGTATGAAATGGAGAAATACAAAAGAACATGATTTATTAACATCAACAAATTCCATTAGTAATGATAAAAATGATTTATCAAATAATTATTGTGATTCTAGAGAAGAAAAACAGGATATAATTACATATCATCCATCCCTTAATGATAATAATAATCAAACAAATTATACGAATATTAATGAAAATAATCATTTAAGGATAGAATAAATTATATTTGGTTAGATTTTAAAGATCATTTATAAAAATCATATATATATATTGTATCTTATTTAATGTTTTTGCTTGTTTCTTCTGTTTTTTCTTAAGTATTAATTTTGATTTGGATATTTTTTTTTTCTTTTTGATTATTCTGAATGACAAGAAAAAAAAATATATAAGTATAAATATTGGATATTATTCAAACGAAAATTAATCTTGAAAATAAAATGAGATTGATTGAATGAGTCGTAGAAGTTTAATAGATTGATCAACAAATAATAGAGAGAAGTTCTTTGGATATTTTTTCGCATTATATTAAGAGCAGAAAAGTTCTTATTTTAATATAAAATTTTTCAGTAGTCAGAAAAGATTTGTTCTATTAGAATGGATTTTCAAATGAATTTCATGTAGTTAAATTGTTTGACTAATATGCTCTTGAACTTTCAAATATTTGAATATATTATGTTAAAAAACATAACTAAGCACAAGTAGAATGATCAGCAAATTTAAGTGGAATAATGAATTTTTTGACACAAAAAAATATCATTAAATTGTAATCATCGGTTTAACGGAAAATATAGCCAATTGATTTTTCTGAATCACTTGATTAGGTTATAACGAAATACAATATATTCAAATGACATCACTTGAGTCTTTCTACATATATGTGTATCAAGACTTTTTAGCATTGGGTAATTGGTTTCATTTCAAAAGAATCTACAGACAATTACTCTTGAACTTGTAGACAATTGCCCAATGGCGGCACCCCTAGCTACGTCACTGCCATTATCAAATAGATGTAACTTTTAAACACATTTATATTATTTGTTGTATCTTTGTTCGTGATGTTTTGGTTGTAATATATTCTCGCTTATTACAAGATTTTATTCTGATGCATAATTATTGATGCTTCTTTGAGAATGGTATAGTGAATACAGAATTTATCTAATTTGGAGATTTTTGTGTCCAACATCAAGCCGTAATACAATCCTGACAAAAATTTCTGAAACACTCGAAAACAGTTTCCTAATTCAGAGAAAAAGCTCAAAAGACGATCCATACCCACATTCACATTAGAATAAGCAGCTAACAATATTTCTGAAATGTCGGCTCCTACGTTACCTGAGAGATGATTATGAAATTTTAGAAGTATTGCGATAACATGAACAGATCATTTCAAATCTAACAATAAATATCATCATTTGACTCATTATAGCTGCTTTTCTGAGTGATTGCAGGTCATATGGCTGAACTCAGATGTTTCAGAAAAAAGTCTTATAACTCGTAAAGGAAGCAGATTAGGAATGTTGGACTTGTGTAAATCGAAAAAAAAACTTTCTCTATTAAGCTGTTGTATTAAAAATCTAAATTAGAAGAGAAATAGCTTCAGAATACCGTTTTCGAAAGGCTTCAGCAAGAACTAACCTGATTAGTCAGCTACCAACTAATGGCATTTCCATGTAGTTTGATGACTGTGAGTTTTCTCTGTTGAATGATGAAAACCATAGATCGCCATGATATTTTAAAATGGATAGCAATATCAAAAACAAAATTTCCAGTGGAAAGTTTTCGGACATTTTTCGTGCTATCCATTTATTAACTTTTCTTCGATTGCAACTAATATCCATTTCAAAATAAATAGCAGGTGAGTATTTTTAGAATAACTTTTGCTAGGAACGAGATAGAGATCTGGAGTTTTTAGCATTTAAAAGATGAAATAAAACTGCATTGAATTTTGAACACCAAATTTTTCTAATAGGTTCTCGTAGAGCTACTCGTCCAGTTTATTAAACGTTAAACATCATGCATTGTAAAAGTTTTGAAATTTTACTTCTCACCAGTGCATCAGAATTCTTGACTAAAGATCTATAATATATACAAGTTCAATACTAAAAGATTAACCCAATCACAAGTTATCAAAAGTGTAATTTTTGTTTTCGGCAGATTTTCCAAAAAAAAATTGACTTTTTTGTGATTTTTTGACAAAAAATCGATCTTCATAGCCTACTTAAAAGTCTTAATTTTTTAAAAACCTGATTAATGCCCCTGAGAAAACTTTTCAGAAAAATCTCATATTCAAGTTTCGATGCAATTTCATTCCCTTTTTTAGACAGTGAAAAACTTCAGATCTTTATCTCATTCTTATCCAAACCTATTCCAAAAATACCCAACCGCCTATTAATTTTGAAATGGATATTAATATTTCGTGTTTGTGATTCATATTTATTTCTTTTTGATGATTGGCATTTATTTATTAATTTTGGTGGTCTATATTTATTTAATCATTTTAATGCTCATTATGTTCCTCAATATTTCTGAAACTGCATCGCGTCTTTATCGAAATGTAGAATGTTTTTTGTTTTGTTGTTTGGAAACAGTAATTACTTATTAGGACACAAATCGACAAGAAACTTTGCATTCATGTTTATATGTGTTGAAATTTTTCCTGTTTTCTTGTAGTTATTTTAATTGTAAAAAATGCATTTACTTGTGAAAGACTATGTAATATGTGTAACGAAGTGTATCATCTTCGTCTATCTCTTTCTTTTTATTGACCTTTTGCCCGTTCTATATACTCGTGTGACCGCTACGCTTGATTGATGTTTATTATCTATCTTTCCTGTATAAGCATATGTTCTGTGTGAACATAGGGCGATTTTTTTGTGAGAAGAAACAAAACAACACGAATATCACTATCTCACAAGCACTTCTCTCCCCAAGTTCGTCATAATATTTTGTCACTTTTCTTGACTTTCGTATGTGTAAATAACTGTTTGTTGATTTCTTTCGGTCGTTTATTTGTGCTCAATTAGGTTGACATGAGAAATCATTGATTTAAATGAAATAAACAATTATAAACAAATAAATAGTACGGTAAAAGAGGAGGGTACACGTCACTGGTCGGTGTGCCAGACAGAACGTCTCGTGCGTTACATATACGGATGTTGTGAACTAATCAGGTACGAATGCGTACCAATGACGTATGAGTTAATTTTGGTAATTTCTGTTTAAAAAAGATGTGTTGTGTAGAAGACGGTATTTTCAGACTAACTTTTAATTACCTAATTTTCAATTTTTCTTGGGCTTTTTAACGCAAAATTCAACGCCATGAAGTAGCACATAGTTCGAAGTATACGTAGTATTATTTGAATCTTACAAAAGAATACTCTTGGTTTTAGACCTAGTATTCACTTGGTTGCTTATTGTGCTCTTCTTCAGAAGTGGGTGACAGCACGATGTCTATCTCAATAGTGTTCTTCTCATTGAGTCTTGCATTATTTCTCTGGTAACAGTATTTTAGAAAGTCGCATTCTTTGTTGCATAGTACAAATGGTGATTTCGTGAGACATCATATTTTGACATAGCTTTGAGCGAGAATATGGGTGAATTTTTCGAAGAAGTCATGAAATTTTCACAAATATTAGAAACACATATCAATCAGCTCAATTTGTATTAAAGGAAACGATTAAGATATCAATTAATGTTTAGCATAAAATTATTGCAAATGATTCATCAACTTTCAAAGGGTGCTGCTATATATACTAGGTATATAAAGTGGGCGACATAATTTTAGTCCACTTTTTGTTTTTGTAATATCTTGTCTTCTTCACCAGGTAGAGATCTCATTTTTTTACCATATGTAGCCAACAGTGAATACTATATTCTCTGAAAAAATCATGGAAGTACGACTAAGTTTGACAAAGTTAGATAGGAAACACTGATTTTCCGAAAAACCAAAAAATCTTCATTTTCAGTATTTCGCGTTTCCTAACCAAGAGATTTGCTTCAAAAAACTTTTAATACACACATTTCGATAGAGAATTTCACATGGTGTGAGTGGGTGTGGGTGGGCGTGGGTTGTGGATGTGTGTGAAGAGAAGGTCCACACACCCACACTCACATCCGACACCTACACCCAATACCCACACCCACACCCGACACCTACATCCACACCCTCCTTCAAAATGAGACGCCTCCCAGCTTTCTAGCACATTTTTTTTTTGACAAAGTTATACGCAAAATACTTGTGAGAGTGAAATACACTGGAAAAAAGTACTATCGTTCAAATTGAAAGCAAAGTTTTTGACTTTAGAGCCCAAAAATATGACGATGGACTTTGCTAAGCAGCATATATTCTTGTTCAGAATTTTGTGCTCTATCCGGCTAGATAGTTTAAAAAGTCAAAATGTTTGCTTTTAGGATCGAAAATTTGAAAAAATCAAAATGAGTCATGTTTTCCAAAAGTGTCTTTTGAAAAACTGAGCTAGAAAATCAACCATTTTCAACTTTCAAATATATCAGCTTGTGTAGTTTTTCACGCTCTTTCTTTTGGTATATAATACATTTGGGCCGAAAAGAGTTTAAAGGGAAGAAAAGATGGTTTTTCATTTTTTTCACTGCTTTCCAGTAAAAATGGTTTTCAGAGGTGAAGATATGCTCAAAAGTTAAAACATTTTACCATCAGCAGATAGCCTGTGAAATTATCTATCGGAATGTGTGTATTTAAAATTTTTTGAAGCAAATCTCTTGAGTAGGAAACGCGAAATAATGAAAATGAAGATTTTTGGTTTTTCAGAACATCAGTGTTTTCCGTCTAACTTTGTCAAACTTAGTCGTAATTCCACGAGTTTTTCAGAGAATATAGTATTCAATGTTGGCCACATGTGTTAAAAAAATGAGGCCTCTAACTGCTGAGGAAGACAAGATATTACAAAAACAAAAAGTGGGCTAAAATTATGTCGCACACTTTAGATATAAACATTCATATATATTGTTTCAACAATTCTCATTAGAGCTCCAGATAAATTTGCAAAACGTCAACAATTCATTAGAAATTTCCCGAGCTCATCGCAGCATTGACATGCAGTTACTAACTAAGAAAAATCAGTCTATCACATTTCTGACGAAACTCGAATCTATCACGTAAACGAATTATGAAATAATGCAGACTTACAATGAATCTGCGATGATGGGGAATTACCAAGGATTTTGGGAGCTATAGCGATTATGCAGATTATCGGGACTATTGGTGTTACAAGGAATCATGGGGATTACACATGCTATAGGAACTAGAGCGCTTACGGGATTACTAAGAATTGTGAAGATTGCAGGGATTATAGGAACCACCAGGGATTATGGTGAATTAGGCGAAGTACACAGACTATAGCTATTATGAGGACTACCAAGAATTGTGAGGATTGTAGGAATCATAGAGAATATGAGAAATACGATGGATTACAGGGATTACCGGGAATTATGGAGGTTATAGCGACTATGAGAATTACCAGGAACTTTAGGGATTATACAGATTATAGGGAATATGGAGATAATGGGGATTATTTTGAATTTTGGGGATTATCTATACTGTAAAAAACAGGCGTAGAGTAATTAATCCTCACTATCGGTTTATGACTACGGTATAAACTCTTTCTAGGTTTATGAGCGTAATCAATCTTTTCATAAACCCTTTTTTTCATGAATCTTGGCAAGAGTTTGTTATACGTTGCAAATTCATATAGCCTTGTACTGTATGCTTTGCTCAAAAACTCTTTTTGAGTATATGAACGCAATAAACCCTGAGACAGAGTATATTAATCTACGGTTGTGCTTAAAATGTTCAATAACAAACCCTTTGCCCCAGGGTTTATTGCGTTCATATACTCGAAAAACGTTTTTGAGCACAGAAAACAGTACGAGGGTATATCAATTTGCAACCTATAACAAACGGATGCCAACATTTATGAAGAAAAAGGATTTATGAAAAGGTGTATTATGCTCATGCACTTAAAAAGAGTCTACACTCTAAAAAAAAAGCGTTTTCTCAGAAACCGAAACCCCTTCGAAAACCCTTTCCAAAACCCTTGAACGTATCCGCAAAGGTTTCCGGACTCATGTTAAGTTTCTGAAAATACCTTCAGGGTTTCCGAGTATCCGGAAACCTATGGGTTTTCGAAATATAGGTCCGCAAACCCTCAAACGTATTCTCAGAAACCCTGGTACTCTTTTTGAAAACCGAAAGTTATCCCCGAAAACCTTCTCTGATTTAAAAACCTTCTCAAAAACCTTTGCGTTTCCGATAATTTTTTATCGAAAACTTTTTTGGGTTTCCGAGCATCAGAAACAGTGGAAGCTGTTTCCGAAAAATTGAGCATGGTTTCCGAACATCTATTGGAAACCCTTCAGGGTTTTCGAATTTTCAGAAAACCCTTGCGTTTCCGAAAAAAAGCTCGGAAAACCTATCCAGTATTCTCAAACACAGAAATAGCATTCGGATATCTTCTTTTTGATTCTTATGTTACGATCGCTATTTTAGAAGTGTAGGAATTGCACGGGATGCATGATATAAACCTTATTCAATTTATGTGGAATTGTTGTGTAAAATCATTAGAATCCTGAGAATTCAAAAGAAAATACATTGTTCCTGAGAAAATTTCGACTTGTTTTTACATCTTTCAATACCTAAAAACTTGAATAGATTACGACAAATTTTCCTGTGGGGATCGAAGAGCTGCATTAAATCGCTGGATGAATCAAAGAATGCCGTCTTTCTCCTTCTTCATTCATTTATGTTTCATCCAAGTACAGGCATTATCATCCTTATCAACAGATTGCAACAGAATATAGTGCAAGTTTCAGCCGTTTGAGGATCCTTTCAACCGAATTATACAGAAGATTGATAGGAGAGGAATGATGGAAAACATGAAGAAATCTTCATTTGCGAGAGAATGTAACAGAGATACTAGATGTCTCGGAATGTTTGCAACATAATTTATTCTCCATATATCTCCACAAATGTACATGATAAAATCTTAAATTTTTTCAAATTATAGGTCGTGATATTTTGTACGATAGTCAAAATAAAAGATCCTCTTGGTTTGTGCTAATAGATTTGGAGTAAACCAAAAGAAAAGATGTATCAGATGTGGTAGTTTCGCACTTTCATACCGATTTAAGCACTTTAAAAAAAACACATTTACTATCCAAATCAAATCATATGCACAAAAACTCATTTCTGAATACCATCATCTCAATAAAGTGAGCATTTTCAGTTCGAAAATAGTCGGAAAGAATGAAAGGTCTGCGAAATGTGATTGTTGTTTAGATGAAGAGAAAAAACAAATTCTGGACAGTGATAAACTATAAATTCTCATACGCTTTGCCTTTTAGCTCGCTCCAAATCTATTAGCACAAGTCACAAGAATTTCTGCGTTCACCTATTAGAGAGAATGCCATGAGCTATCGTTTCAAAAATAAGTTGATGTTTTCATGAATCGTCTGTTTGAAGACAAACAAAATAAAATATCTTGGAATCTTTCTGAGAAAAACGGTAGATATGTATTTCTTCACACCGCAAGATGCAGTTTTTCCAACTGATTCGGTTAATAATCCGAAAAAAGCGAACACGAAAACTGCAGTTCACCGGTAACAAAACTAAAGACACCAACATTCTGCCTTCGACACCAATACGGAAACCAGAAGTCAGACTGCATTAAAGACTTTGACTTCAATACGCAAAAAACTTTCGCCACTATAGGACTCCCTTGACTTGATGACTCTGAGTTCGACAGAACATAAGACCTCATGACATTACTAACTTCCTAGCACTGGCTTTGAGAGACATGAAGACTTGAAATCTTTAACTGACTTCATGACGATAGCTTTGAGAGATGTCAAGACTCTAACAAACAAGACTGCCTTTACGACTCTTAGTCAAAAAAACATACAGAATTGATGACTAAGACTGACTTTGTGATTATGACTTTCAGATACAGAAAGAAAGCAGGACTAAGACTAACTTTTTCACTCAGTCTTTCGCACGAAGACATAAAGACTATAGCAATAATACTGACAGAACGACATCTGTTTTCTGAGACATGAAGACTTCAGAACTCAGACAAAATAAATGACATTCTATTTAGGAGATGTCGAACTTCCACCAATTTAGCGGGCTTCATGACCGTGAATCTGAACATCGAGAACACTGGAGGGATCTCATTAAGCTCATCTCTCCGTCTTTCAAAAGATTCACCATTTTGACTGACATCATGTCTAACTCCTAGACAGATTTCAAAATATTAGGACTACAACGGGCAATATGACTCTGGAAATAACATTCGTCTACACTACGACACTATCACCAGTTCTATGACACTCACTTTAACAGATATGAACAACCAAGAACTTTGACGAAA
>CAJNOP010002392.1:4555-15169 GCA_905250075.1 Rotaria sp. Silwood1 | reverse complement strand
CCACACCCACACCATACACCCACACTCATACTCACATCTGCCCATATCCACATCCTGTTTTCTTTTCAAGAGTATGTGAGTTTGATTATTTATTCATAATACAAAGAAAAAAGCATCACACAATCACTGTCTGATACTCAAGACAAAAGTTTCGTTGCATCGAGAATAATCGCACCAATATGCGACCTAGCGGGAACGTGGGATCTATGTCGGCTTTCGAGAATTTTTTTGACTAAGGTCAATGGATTAGAGTTGAAACCGCACTGATCCATTTGCAAACAACGACGATGTTCTGATTTTTCGATAAATCCATCGTTATCTATCCAGCCTTTCTCGAAAGCGTTCTGCTCATCCTTTGTTCGAGGCTTCGGACAGACACCTAAGAAATAGCAATAGGCTCGTTGCTCTTCGACATTGTCGAAGTAGAGAGTGCCATTGAAAAGAAATAATTGCGCCAAGCAGTCTTTTGGAATGGAGAAGAGTGATGAAGGAATAGACAGAGTTGGTGTATTGACTAAGATCGATTGATGCCGTTTCATACGTGGTAAAAGCAGACGTAGAGTTGTCGTAGATCGTTGAGCAACTTCGAACTTCTGATACGAGTGCTGCAGTGAACCGATCAACCAATTCGCTTCGTAGGGACTGAGAAAAATAACATGTTTATTACGATAGATGATCACCCATCGTGGAGGTCGCAAAAATGCGTCTAACGATTCTTCTCGTGTTTGAATGACACGTTGAAATTCCTTTGAAATCCATAAATTCTTTCTCCAACCGGACGGTTGACACTGTGAAAAGAAGGTGGTGCCAAGAAAGGTTTGATGAAGTGGACAAAATACTGAAGGAAACTGCACCAAGTTCATCATAGGACCTTGTGAATCGCTTAACCTTTTTATATCTTCATGTAAGATGGGTTCATGTGGAGCGGGTGGTGTAGGTCGTTCCTGTTGTCGTTCTTCTTCCATTTCTTGCTCGACCTCTCGTTCTAATTCTCGTTCTTGTTCTTCATCCAATGAATGGGCAAGAAGTGTCTTCGATCCACCATAAAAGTCCAATCGATTCAGGACAGCAGTATTGATTTCAGACGATAATTGGATATTGGAATGATGACAACGAGAGCGATGAATTTCTGCTATCTTCTGCATTGATTTTGGCTTTCCATACATCTGGTGTAATTCTAAAACTTCTGGTTCGACACAATCTGAAGGCAACTGATTCATGATCAGCTCGGTAAACTGTTGCTGTTCATTGGTCCATTGAATATTTTGAAAAGCAACGATTTTTCGTTGAAAACTGAGACTTTGCGCAGCCCAATGATGCAATCCGTCCCAAGTGGCCTGTTGAGTGTTCTCATAAACCCAACGGAGGACATCGGTCAGCACGATCTGTTCTTGTCCACGTGACTTCTTTTTCAGCATGCGAATTCGTTGATCAACTTCATGGGAACTGCAAAAACTTAACGAATGACCTTTGCCTAATTTTCTCATCCTCATACACGCTTGAACAAATCGATCTTTGGTTAAACCATTGCCCAATGTGACAACAGCTCGAAATCCACTGGGAAACTTGAAATCTGTTCCTCGCGTGTGAACTTCATCCAAATAGAAAACACAACGTTCAAGTCGTTCGCTGGCTGGAGAAGTGGCGAAAGGATGATGTTGATTCTGTCGATCACAGACGTAAAGCGAGTCGGATTTAAAATAGACAGCGTAATCAATCTGGGCTGTTTTCGATTTTTCTAACCATTGAATCGCTATTTGTCGATTGCTGCCATTGACAAAAAGTGCACCGACATCAAGAATAACTTGAACACGTTGTCGATCGTTGACGATTTGTTCTAAAATCTCTTTGATTGTGACACTGATCGGTAAAGATCGATAGAATTCATTTTCTCGTCGAAGTAAATTGTTGAGAACAACAGCATCGGTTTTCACGAGTTTGGGCAAGTCCCACTGACCAATGTGAATCGGCAGCAAAAGTTGAGTGTCATTGGTACCACTGAAACCAGTAGTGATTTTTGCTCGACGATCCGATGATAAATCCCAAGCAGAAGAAATTAATTTCTGAGGAAACTGTTTCGCTTCTTGAGGAAAAACGAAATGATTGAGAAAGTAATTGATCACTAACATATTCTTTCGAAAAGTTGGAAACAGATGAACCGTTCTCTGTTGATCATCTTTTAAATTGATCCCTTCCCATGTTTTGATACTTGGATCTAGATGATCGTCATCTTCGTAAGAGATCCATTCGTGATAGATTTCTTCCGGATGTTTTTCACCGTCACTCAGACGTTGGAAACATTGTAGCATCTGTTCATTAGTCAAACTATCGTAGTAGTAGAACAATTGAGTTAATACAATGGCAATGTCCGGATGACCGAATTCGGTGTTCTCAGCTGCGACATCTTTGGCACGGAACGGGACGGCCATGCGACGATTGAACTTTGGATTGGGATTAACACCATAATTAACGCGATAACGTTTGGTCAGTGCCACGAACAACACTTCTGATGAAAGAAGACCACGAAGAATGAGAATTCGTTGCAAAATATCCTGTGAGAATCGATTGTTGAGACATTCGATCGATGTATTGGTTTCTAAGATGAACGATAAGATAAGTTGACGGTCTTCTTGACGATAGGACTGTTCGCTAAGCCAATCATTGGCTATTCTTTCAGCTAGACTTGGAAACGGTTGATGTGACAACAGCCGAAATGATGGAAAATGACTGGATCGTGACGATTTTTCATACGAAATGTCTTTACTGTAGTTTCGTGCAACATCTTCAGCGCTTTTCTTCACCAATTCTAAGATCGATTGAATCGTCTTCCAACGTTGTACTCCGGCATCGACGGGTCGTTGACTGCCAATGGTATAAATCAGTTGATATTTAACATGAAGAATTTCATCGGACTCGTCCAAAACATCACGAGCGAATCGTTTGAGCCACTGCTGAACGGTTAACATCGACCGACTGATTTGGAATTCCTTTCGTCGACATTTATCGATAGTCAATAAATCGAAGGAGAGAATATATTCCGGTGCAGTTAAGATAAGATCTCTTCTGCTCAATCCTTGTTGAAGACGTTGAAAGATTTGATCGATTTGTGATGCGTTGAAATTCATATCACGACGGCAGGCAAAGGGGAAAATTCGACGATTGAGAACACCACCTAATTTCGCTCTCAATGATTGATAATTCATAATCAGTAAGGATTTCAAAACAATGATACGAACTAAATTCGATGTTGATGAACTGAGACTGAGTGCCAACATTGGCACGATGACCGATGTTTTTCCTTCGCCCATATTCATTTGCATGACGATGTTTTTCACTTGACTATCGTTACCATCCGATCGACTCGGATTGATCATGTGACGCGCGACATCCACTTGAACTTCTCGAATGGTGATGTTCATTTCTAATTCTAAAATCAACCATGGAACATGTTCCGAGGGAATCCAATTCACATGTGGAGTGTTGGACACTTCTTTCTCGAAATCTTCCCGTCGCCCTTGATCAGCACAATGGATCGTTCGCTGAAGTTGCTGTTCGATAATCCAATTCACCAATAGACCACCTAACAGGATATATTGTTCTGGTGTTAGGAATGCATCTGCAGATCGTTCAACCTTTTGTCTCTTCGCTGATGGGGATGATTTTTTATATCTTTGTTCTTCTTCGTTTAACCAGAATTGATGAAGAAGAGAAACGAGAATGGATGGAGTCATTCGTAATGCTAAACCGGTGTCAAACAGCAGTTCATTATCTGTTCTAATTGATCGAATCAATTCCTTCCACAATTGAGCAGATTCTTCACGAAATGAAAGCAGAAGTTGTTTGATTTCTTTCACGGATGGATAGTCTTTTCGAAATTCTGCCTCTGATTGAAATTTTTCCCAACTCGTCTTCAATTGTTTCTTGAAGAACTTGGCGATATCACTGAGAGGATTTTCGTCATGGTTGGTTGATGGAAAAATCTCCTCAGGAAATGGTTGTTTTCCTTCAGGAATTTTAGCCGATCGTCTCGAATGGATCAAATCGACAGAATAACGACAACAATATTTTCTGTGAGCCTTCAACAATAGTATTGGATCGATGGGTATGTGTCTTGATTTGAGTTGAATTCGATGATGTCGATCATTGGACTCACATATAAATTGTTGTCGATCAATTTTGATTCGATTGATCAAGACATAGGACTTGATCGAATCGATCACTTGTTCAATGCACTGCACAAATTCTCGAAGCTTTTGATTCAATCGCCACGATTTGCATAAATCATTGATTTGAGTTGTTATATGATCTTTGAAAAATTTACCATCTAGTAATTTCAGCTGATCAGTATAAGGACGATTCTGTCGGAAACACTCTTCCACTTCTTCGAAGATTTTTGTGCGTATATCTTGATCAGCACCCCAATAGAGACTAATCGATTCTCGGTGAACTTCAATTTGTTCGATATTTCTGTAAGAACCAAATTGAGGAAAGGTCACTGAATTGAAGGAGATCTGACCATCTCTTAAGACTGTTTTCAACATGTTCAAATAGAATAGTCGGATCGAACGTTTCTTCGATATGTAATGAAGAAAATCAAAAAGGATTTCGAGTCGATCCATCTCGTCAGGCTGATTTTTGGTTGCCGATGCCTTGGCACAATCGATCAGTTTCAAAAGACCAATGAAGATGCTCTTGAAAGGGTCATTTCCATTGGTCCATCGATTTAAAGGAAAACAATGGAGTGATGAAGGATCTTGCAGATTTAAATCTCCAGATTTGTAGAGATCTTCCAGTGGACGGTAAACGCAGTTGTCTGTCACAACTGAATCGTAGACAGAAGTCGGTTCATAAGAATACGAGGAATATCTATCGAAGATCTCCGTTTCCATTTCATCGGACAATCGAACAGTCAGATTGTACGAATCTCGATAATCCCAATAAAGTTTCGCTAATAGTTTGTCATTGTTGTAAGAGAGAACGTTCGTCTTCGATTCGGACGATGGATACATAAAATTCAGTTGTTCACTGGCCTCGATTAGTTTCTTAATGATCAAATAATAACCAAAATGTTGAAGAGAATAAGGTAAACTTTGTTCATTCCATCGAATCGTTGTCATACAAGTGAGGTGAGTGGGATAATACTCGACTTTGGGAGAAATGTTCGCTATTTGATGTGCTATGGCGAGAGAAAGTGAATCGAAAGGTTGATCAGTCCAACAACCAGCAGAATAGAGTAGTTGAAAAGCACGTTCCATTCCCGTCATTCCGATATACAAGTCAGGTAAAGGATGTGATGTCATCGCATGTAACAACGCTAGATAAAGCCAACCTGTTGGACTATCCGATGATTGAAGAAGACGTAAACGATCATTTAGAGTAAAAACAAAATATTGACGGACGAATGATACCAATGCAGCTCGTTCGATGTAGACGACTTGATGACCATCGGTGGATGTTTTCTTCGCCTGAACTTGTCCAAAAGGAACGAGGAATTTCCGATTGCTTGCGATGATTGGTGAAAGAAGAAGACCGGCTTTTAGTCCTGTCAGTGTTCCAAAGCATTGATTTTCATCGATGTACATGTCCGAATATTCCCGAGAAAAAATCTTCTTGTTCACAGCATCGTATTTGAAGGCGAGACCTAATCGAGACAGATGAATGTGGATGAGACAGTTAGGTGGCATTCTTTTAGCTCTGATGATTGGATCAGCATTGTCTCTAAACATGTAAAGATAGGGTTCAGTATCGAGACGATAAAAATATCGTTTGAATAAGTTTTGAAAGAATGGAGATGATCGATTGACAAGAATTTGTGGTTTTTCCATATTTTTGGTGAAAAGAAATCCGTCATTCAGATTTAATTCGTAGGATATATTGGTTAAAAACTGGGAATGTTGAAAATGGATTGGATGAAATTGGATAAGATTGGTCTTTTGGTTGATCCAATGACTATAATTGTCGACAAATTCCACAGCAAATTCTGTTTGAAAACACTTGTGAGGTATTAATTGAAATATCTCGCCTGTTCGATGTGCTGCTCGAATGGTCACTCGCTGATTTTGACGATTGAAATGGAATTCATAATGGATTTGATTTTCATAATAGGCATGTTTTGTGACATAGATATTGGGCGGCCCAGCTGCTTGTACTTCAAAAATATGACGATCGAATGTCCGACGAAATAATTCATTCGACGTAATTTCATCGGGTAGAAAACCAATGCTCATTCCATTGACTAAAAATCTTCCTCGCAAACAATCAATGGATATTTGAATTGATTCATATTGACCATCGTACCAGCCATCGAAACCACTCGTAGTGCGTTTCTTCCATTGTCCACCGGTGATTTGTTTGGTTTTGAGCAGTCCCCAATGGATCTTAGAGAACTGATGCAAACTTTGATAGGAAGTTTCCTTCAAATATCGAGCAATGGTCGGTTGAATTTCTACTAAGACACGATCTCTCCATCGCATGAGGTTTCTCATGAAGACGCTCATGCGAACTGGTTTCTTGTTTAGAATGCTATTATCATGAATCGAAGTCGCTGCTTTCAGTAAAGAAACAATCGATGGATCGGACAATGGCCGACGATCGAGATAAATCGAGAATGTGAATAAACAAGTGGAAGCGATGGTGACGATTTTATCACGTAACTTTTGCATCTCATCCACATTGATTGAAGTGGTTGTTTGAAAGATTTCAGAAATTCTTTCAATCGATGATTCAGCGATTTGACGACATTTCAACGCTAATCCAATCACTCGCTCCGTTCTTGTTGAGTTACAAATCGTCAATATTCTCATCGTTACTATTGTAATTAAGAGAAACGCCATTTCATTTTGCCAATTCGATCGACAATCATCCAAACGACGATCGAGTCTAAAGATCAATTCATCGACGAAATGATCATCGAGCAGTTGTTGATGGGATTCAGAACACCATGAATGAATCAGTTGATTTGTCTCATCTGTCACAGGACCATATTGTGTTAATGAATGAGTAATGAGGACAAGAACACTCTCTTCATCGAAGGACAATGAATCTAATTCGAAAGCACTTAATAAATTCCACCATTGTAAGCGATGACCGGAACGGATGGAACCGAACTCCATGAATTCGGTTAGTTTCAGTCCCAATGGACATCGAACTGATTGAGCGATCACTCGGTTCTGTTCGAACTTCGTACTGCCAACTGAAAATTGCAAAAGTTTGTAATTTGGATGTTCTAACTGAGGTGTTAAGATTCGGCATTCGTTCTCCAATGCTATTGGTCTTGTCGGATTGATTTGCACTTGTAAATTGTTCGGGTGTAAAAATCCATTCAGAGGTGTCGATCCAACAAGTCGTCCTGCGGAATAATGACTTTCAGTGAGTGATTTGATGAAAGAAACTAATTTCACTTCGCGATTGGAAGGACCCGTGTAGAATTTAGCAAGTTTCGAAGCGTGAGGTCTAGTCAGTAGCCATTCATGCATTCCGGCATGCGATGGTTTTGGACAAGGACGATTGATGAATTGCCAAAGAATCTCTCGATAACATCGAATCTCATCCGGCATTTGTAATTCAAAAACGACCGCTAATGCACTTTGTTCATTTTCTGGTATTGGACATTCGTAAATGTTCACTCGGATACTGTCAGCCTCTGCATTAAGTTTGCATCGTTGACATTTTCGCCGGTATATGATGCGATGAGTCCACTCATCGTAGACGTTTTCGCATTTGCACTGAAGCTCTTTCGCTTTTGCCTTCAATTGATCATATCTTTGTTTAGCCGTATGAAATTCTTCACATTTTGTTTGTCTGTCTCGTTCAGCTTCAGCTCGAATTTCTCGAAGAGTTCCTTTCATCTCCACTGATTGACTGGCAAAATGAATACCAAATGCATCTTTGCACTCAATACTGCTTAACAGATCGGGATATAGATACGGGTTTTGGCTGAATTCTCGGAAATAATCGTACAGTTGACGAGCACGACTCATTCCGTCTCTGTTGGGTAGAATCAAGTATTCGAATAGTGCCGAGAAGTTAGGAATAATAATGCAATGTGATGACAATCGTTCAAATCTCGGATCGGTACATAATTTTTTATGCATCCAACGGAGGATAGTCAATGAACTGAGAATATATCGAGTGTAGCCGAGACAGTCCGAAGGTTGATTTGCTGAATAATAATGTATAAGTGCCTTCTCTTGATACGTTTCGAAGAGATCTAATAGTTTCTTGAAATATGTTCTTCCATTTTCAGATAATGACAGACGATCCATCCATCGATCCAAACATTTTTCAATCCAAATCTCTACCACTGTCAAGGCAATTCCAACAGTATCCGTGGATGCATTTGTCAGAATTATTGGAGAAGGTATTTCATCTTCGAACTGAATAGCTGTTGATATTGAATCGCTCTGCCCATAATTGATAGAGAATTGTTGCTTTGATGCATAGGAGTTCTGTGTGTTTAGATAAGTCTTCAGCTTCTCACAAGAATGTCGATAGATTTCTAATTGATTTAAGTCCGACCGAATCGTCGATAATCTTTGTGTTGATTGTTCATTTCTCTGAATGGGGCTTTGCCAAGTAGAATTCGGAATAATTTCCCCAAGTCTCAAATTGATTTCTTCGATGACATTTTGAATCCATACGTAAACGTCTTTGTCTTCGATAGTGAACCTTAAATGATCAAGTTTATTCAATCGTCGAACTATTTTTCTTGCACAATGCATCAGAAGATCGACATTCAATATTGGAGAATTCATCGACTTTTGTCGTGTGTAAATGATGTGAGTGAGAAAGAAAGTGATCAATAGTTTATAAACGATCATTCCCGATCCTCCAAATCGTTTGATAAGCATCGCTTGAAGAACTGTTTTCATCGTCATCCACAGACCGGAACGTCGAAAAGGTAACAGGGCATCTTTCCATCGAATCTGATCGCGATGCTTTTTCTTGAATGAAATCGATGAAACACTTCGATGTTCAGTTTTAATGCCTGGAAAGTGACTGATCCACCAATCAGTAACGTAATGGGATGCTGGAATATCACGAGTTTCATCAAACGAACCAGAACCTCGATGTGCCTGGCTGTGCTCAAGCGGTTGCTTCATGAAATCGATCAATAATTCACAATGAGCCATTGATCGCAACTGAGATCGATCTTGTAACTGAAAGACTGGCACAGGAAAGTAAGAGAAATGCGACAATAATGAAGAGGTGATGTTTTTTGTCGATAATAGAACTTGCCATGCCGAGATGAGAGTTCGCTCAGCATCATGAAAACTCTCGATTTCAATGAGAATCGCTGCATTTTGATGATGAAAATAGAGAGGTAAAAAATCTCCCGGAACTAATTGATCGATCGTTTTCTGTAAATCAACTGCAGACAGTTTGTTCGGATCTTGTAAATTTGCCCAACGTTCAATAGAACTGATTAGAACTGGAAACATTGACCGACAAAATTTCCCATTCAGTGACTTGAAGAATTCTTTCATAGATTCCAATAATTTGTATTCGTTTTGATGATTGTCACGAATTAAAAAATCAGCGTCCGCCGAATTCGGCAGATGAAACGGAAGAAATAAATGGTTCAAAGTTGATTCATTCATCATTGTCATTGGCGACGTGTCCCGTACTTGATTCGAAGAAATTGTAGTCCTAGAAGTAACCGAAACATCGTCAGCACAAGGGTATTGAACAAACGATGTCATTCACCTTAATTTAACAGGAAAAGGTTGGACTGTTTGTGCGTTCAATGCAATAGCTGATAAAAACTAAGGAAATAGAAAACGATTAATGATGGGGAGAGAAGCATATTTCGTTCGTTGAATGAAAAACAAAATTTCGTCGATTTTAAACAACGTACCGTCGCTGTCCGATTGCTTTTTCTCCATGACTTATTAACGCGGTTGCGAAAACCAAAACGTGTCATTCTTTGTGAATACAGACAATTCTGCGGCGAACCAGCCATTTAAGTATGGAAAGCATTCTTATCACATGACTCACATTTATCAACAGACAGATGATAAAATGGTCGTTCTACGAAGATCTACAACAGTGACAGCATGTCAGAATATTTACTTTCTTTCACATAAGACAAACAAAAAGAACGAAATGATAAGAGAAACTGATAGTCTGGGTAAAAATATGTTCTTTCTCACATTCTAAACATCACGGGAGTATTCAATTGTAGTGTGTAGATGCGTTTATTTTGGAACAAAAATGAAAATATTAGGAATAACATCTAATTAATATTCATTGCGTTTTTTTCGTGCGATGAATAAAGAGGATCAGTTTCATTGGGTGTGGTTGTTGGTGTGTAGTTGCGGATCAGAGTGTGATTGTAAAAAAAATAATACGGATACCTATATGCATACCCACACCCTGATATCCTTCTAAATTGGATAAATTTGAACTAATATATGAATATTTAATATCTATGTTATAATGAATAAAAGATGTTCACTTTCAAAACCATTATTGATTAGATAGATCGAATGATTTTTAAGATGATTTCATAAATTTTTTGTCAAAGCAGATGTTTATCATAAGCCTATTCAATTGTAAAAATGATTAGTTAAATATGAAAATATGGGTGTGGGTGTGGGTGTGGGTGTGGGTGTG
>CAJNOP010002391.1:0-14526 GCA_905250075.1 Rotaria sp. Silwood1 | reverse complement strand
GAATATAGGACTTGAGGACCTACATGTACCTCTGGAATACAGGACATGAGGACCTAAAGGTACCTCTGGAGTATAGGAAGGTGTTTACTGTAATTAGTACTAGATTAATTAGCTCTAATTAGAGAAGTACTCACATAATTAGTAGTAACTAAGATGAGTGCTAAATAATTAATAAAGACTTGTTTAACAATTATATACATTATTGGTGTGCATCGATGACTTTCTGTGGTATATGGTAAAAATGGTAAAATATGGATTTTGGACTCAAGTTTGGATAGCGCCAACTTTGGTTCACTTCATATCACCTCACATTGCTTCGTTTTCGTTCTTACATATAATGAAAGGTAAGCACGTGTTTAGCAAGTTTTTTTATATTTATAGATTTTTATTCAAACTTTTATGTATTTAACATCACAATGGGAAATAAATCATTTACAAATCACACACAAGTTCAATCAGATCCGAATAGTATGATAGACGAAGATGAGAAATTGTCATTGTCTAAATTTTGTTTCATTTGGTTGCATTCTTCATTTATCGATTCATTCTCATCAGAATTACTATCTACTTTTGATGAACTTCGAGATGATGTAAGTAAAACATTAAAACTATTCGACGATGCATGTGAATGCTATGGTTGTATTCGAGAAACGGCACTGAATGATAAACTACTAGTAATTGTTCAAAGCGACAGTCTGTGTGATTACTTAGTGCCATTAATTTATCGTTTTTGTCAAGTTACTGCTATATTTATTTATTATTTGACTGATGATGATCGAGACGAAACTCGATTCGATTATTGCAAGGTGAGACTAAGAAAATAAACTGATTTTGAAACAATGAAAAAAAAAATTTTGTTTAGGCTAAAATTAAATGGGTTCCAATCGATAAACTTGTCAAACGCATAAAAGACTTTGAAGCACGCTGGTTTCGCTGTTGGGGCATGCACACATTATCGATTGATATACTTAAACAGAATTGTACAAAGGACTTATCATCTTGTGCCATCAATGGCAACTTTCTTTTCTTTCAACTTCTAATCGATACTTTTCTACAAATGGAATGTCAACCGACAGACATGAATGAATTTGTTGAACTTTGTACCAAAGAATTTTTTGATAATGAAAAATTATCTCAAAATTTGCATAGATTTTCCAACGATTACAAGTCAGAAGAGGCGTTGCGATGGTATACGAAGCCTATCTTTCTATTTTCTCTTATTAATAAAGCACTTCGTCTGCAAAATATAGAGTTACTTTTTCTTCTTCGATTTTTCATGCGTGATATTCATCGTGAACTTACCAACAATCAATGCCAGTCACTTGTGAAAGTTTATCGTGGACAATTGATAGCATCTGATGAAATAGACATATTAAAAAATTCAATCGGTGATCTAATATCAATGAAGTCTTTTCTTTCTACTAGTCTTGATCGACAAAAAGCTGCATTTTACATTGAAGGTGCAAGTTTATCCCCGTCGAATCAATCCGATTCGAAATATTACACAGTTTAGTGAGTTTAGCAACGATGAAGAAGAAATTCTATTTATGGCTGGTTCTATATATCGTCTCTTAGCCGTCTGTGAAGAAAACAACATATATATTGTCTCACTTCAGCTATCCGGCAATATTGAAGATGATATGCAAATCTTAATGGATCATTTAAAGGCAGAAAGGGCAATTGCAGTCGATAGTGGCATTAGCCTTGTCACATTTGTGGATATTCTACATGATATGGATAAAATTGATTTGGTTGAAAAATTTGCGAAACGAGCGCTTCATGATATCTCAATAGCTGCCAACTCTGGTCCGATGAATGTTATCGATATAGCCAAATGTCACTTCTATCTAGGCTATATTGCTGAGAATCATGATCGATTTGATGTAGCATTTGAAGAATTTAATACCGCCTTAAATTATGTCCTTCTAATGAAAGAACCAGATTCCAAAACTGTAGCAGCAATTTACGCAGCAATCGGTAACTGTTTTCAAGAGCAAAAACAATATAAACGTGCTCTACACTACTATACTAGCAAAATTGTACACAAATATGGGTCACTTGTATCGAACGAAAAAGAACTATGAACAAGCATGTCAGTGTCATAAAGACGCATTAGCTCTCCGAAAGAGGTGTCTGCCAGAAATTCATTACGACTTAGCATTCACTTATAAAGCATTAGCTGCCATTTACTTTGATCTGCATGAATATGATCAAGCTCTAGACAGCTGTCAGAAAGCATTAGATATCGAAAGTAAATCTTTACCTTTTGATCATTCAGACCTCGCAGTTACCTACGAAAATATGGCTGTTATATGTGAGCAGGTAAATGATATAGAGCGTGCAAAAGATTACCTAGCCAAAGCAAATATTATAGAACATCGTACAACACTGGTACCTCAGTCACGCTTAGCTATCATATTTTACACTTGCCCATGGTGTCATCATAATGTGTGGATCTACAACATGTTTCGATTTGTAAAGGGAACTCCTTGTTTTCGATGTCTACGTAAATTGATCAGTATCCGCCGATGATTTGAGATTATCCGTCGATCTCTGAAAGAACAGTTATGCTTCTTAGCGAACTAAAGATCATTTTTCTACACTTTCTTTTATTGTTCTTTAAAATAAACAACAAATATCGTAGTTTGATGCTAGAAAATAGAAAGAGCTATTTAGATCTGACTCCATCTCTACATAGTTAAAATTGACAAATGGATCATCACCATTCCAATTATTCCAGCCCAATTCATACACCGGCATACACAACTCTCGTAAAACCCATTCAACAAAACGTTTTTACCAAATATGCTGTTTTTTCATGCCGATTTATATTATATATCTATTCTCTAAGAAGACCAGAGCAGAAATCTTATGGTCATATATAACAGATTCGGATATAATATTTATAAACAGTTTGCTGATACTTAACAAGAGTTATTTTCAGAATTGGATGGAGTTGCATGATTTCTTTTCGGAAAGTGTCATGATTCTAGAGACTCAGAAGGAGATATATCAGTTTCAACAAACTCTTTCGGACTTTTAATGCAGTGCAAAGTGCAGCATTGATGTAGTCCTTCGTGTATGCATCCAACGTCCATACTTTACTATCTCAACAATGGCATTCAGAGACTACTTTGTGTCGCGATGATCTCAAGAACGTAACGTGAAAAACTATTCGTTTCAACACGAGAATAGAATTTCAAGAGCAGATCGATATCATTTATTTTCAGATCCTTATTATGAAGTTTTGTTTAATTAATATGATCCTTGCATAAAGACGATTTTTGTGAACTTTGTTTTTTTTTAACATTCGAGATAATTAAAATGAAAACAACAAGAAAAATTAGTAAACTCTGGACTTCGCTAACGTGATAACCTAGTATGACAATATGTTCTCATATTGATTGTTTCATAGTCGAAAAGAGTAATATTTAGATCATATGAAAAAAATACTCACAGTTATATATGCATAACACTTAGCTGAATTTCCGATGGTTCAATCGAAGTTAATACTAAGTTGTGGTCTATTCACTTCAATTATTATTCATTGGATATACGAGGGTATGAGTGTGGGTTTGTGTGCGTGTGGATATGTATGGGCACAGATCCTCTCCATGCACACCCACACCAACACCTGCAATACTTAAAATGTTCTATGTACTTTTATCTGATTGACAAATCCATAATACTTCTTGTAATATCCACAAACTCAATCACAAGAAACGTTTCAGCAGAAAATTTAAAGTATTGTACAAGTAAGAATATTCTTTGAAAGAACTCTAAACAACATTATACTAAATAATCCCTATTGTAATTTCTCATATTTATTATGAAGAGTTAAAATTCTGAACATTCTTTCCTTTGCATAATTGAATGCATAAAGTAGTTTCGTGGAAAGCTAAACAGAAAATATACTGACTAGAGTGCATCTCTATGCAACTAGAGCAAAATAGTAAAGTAAGACATTTTACATACAAAATGTGCGCATTTACATAGCGTTAAATTTTCTCAATTTTATGGCAAAAAGTTAGCCATTTTTGAACATTAAAAAATTTTGATGCCAAGAAGCTGTACAAAGAGAACAAACCACATAGAGAATAGGGCACAATATTTTCAAGACCGATTTTGTAGAAAAAGCGACATGTCTGCCTGATTGGAGAATGCCACAAAAAAATGTGCTATTTTGGTGATAGTACCCTAAAAGAAAAATTTGAAATATCTTGAAAGCGAAACAATTACTTCAATTGAGCAGCTTCTGTAGACTGGTTCTTATATACTTAAATTGTCCATGTCTTAACATTTGAATAGCTCGATCTAGGCTAGCCATCAGAAGCTCATACATTTAACTTGGTAGTTTCTCGTTGAGAGCGATAACTTTTACCCAAATATAGTTAATCAAAGGAGCTGGCATGACAAACAGTTTCATTGACAGATATGCAAGTAGACGGATCATGAGCTGAATACTTGATACTTTATTTTGTTTTCAAAAAAAAGATATTCGCAAAGCTTTCTCTGTCTCTCAAAAAAAGAATTAAAAGTGTACAGAGATCATAGCGGAGTGTATGCTAAAGAATGAATAGAATTGTGGTGCAATGCTCCAGTTACAAAATCATCCTGAGTCATCGCTGAATTCTCAGAACCAGTAAAACAACTAGTGCGACACTTCGCCAGCTTGGTTCGCCAGAGACACGGACTGGTGACGTTGATACCATGTGCCTGAAGCAGACTCAGCTGATCACTACACTCGTTTTGGTGCTCGTTGCTTGTAGGCTAGCAATAAATAAGTAAAATTTGTAAATTTGAATCTGAGAAAAAGATACTTCTAGCATTTAACTCAGTTGTAAAAGTAGCTCTTTGAAAAAGAAATAAGCTTACATTGCCAGACCAGAAGGGAACATGATCGACAAATCGACCAAAAGTCGCATGACAGAAAGCACGGTAAAGTCGAGTGTTAAGCACATGAAGATGGTAGACGGCATCGATTTTTTTAGGAGGACCACATGCAAAAAGATTATCACGTACGACAGTATAGAAGTTTTCGAGTTCGTAGATGAGCTTATCCGTCTCCACTGAAGTGTAGTCAGGATTTTCCTCGATCAACATTTCTGCAATGTATTGTCGATCAGCATCTGGCAGCATAACGCGTTCGCGTGCGCCGCTGCATGCGAAACTAAGTAAACAGAGGAATAGTGTGTAGCAAAACTCCATAAATGATTGATGTTAACACAGCATACTCTTCATTTATTTATACTAATCAGCCAGACTCACTACTTCCTTAGAATGTCTGCGAAAAAAAGGTTGTCACACATAATTGCGTCGCAAGAATAGAAGAAAAAATTAAATTGCGTTGAAACGAAAGATGGAAAGAAGAAAAGTGGTGCTTATAACGCAATGAAGGAAGTAGAAAGTCGATTGCGTTCAAGTCTTTATTTAGATACTCAACATGAATTATCAAGCAAATAACTGGCGTCATTGTGCAGCGAAACAGCATTAGTCATACACAATTGCGTCACAAGAATAGAAGAAAAAATTAAATTGCGTTGAAACGAGAGCTGAAAAAAAAGAAAAGTGATGTTTGTAACGCAACGAAAGAAGTAGAACTTTTTGTCGTAAGATTAGTGGTCACAAAGAAATCAGTATGAATTAGTACAAGTACAATAATCGATAAAAAGCTAGATAACTAGAAAGGAGTGCAAAGATGGCTGTTTTGTCAAAGATATTAAAGAACAATGCTGCTTCGGATTTTCTGTTTGAACAACAATTTTGGTCGGGTATTGGTGACAGATTTTCCTCAGCAAAACTTCGATAGACTTGTCGATAATACAGTGGCTGTGGACCACGATAACTTTGAAAAAATAAACCATCACGAAAAGTTTCAAAATCATAATCCAAAATCATAATAGGTTGTCTGAATATGGACCAAATAACATTTTCATCACATGGTGGCGTGGTCAACGATCCGTCATATCGCCAAAATTCAGTTAAATTGCTTCCCATGAGTAAACTCAAAGTTAGATCAATCGTGGTCGAACTATTTTCCGTTATTAGTCGATGTGCAGCATCAAAGTAATTTCGCCATTGTTGTTCCATTATAACGCTTCTCAAATTGTTTCTCCGGTGCATTGTATGACTTATATTTTTCTGAGTCTCCATCAAAAAACTCAACACGGCACGCTGTCCTGTTTCAATACGACTGTAAACAAAATGACTCTCACCAGCTCGAATGTTCTTTTATTATTTAGACCGTTGACACCTCAGAAATATGTAAACGATGAAGTGTATGCATAATTGATGAATACATATTCAGATTTATCACCATTCCTAAATAGATACATTTCTCAATATGCGATAGTGTTTTATATCAATAGCTATTCTTTCTCATTCGGAAATTTTATCAAAGTATATTGTAATATAGGATTTTCTCAAATATCGAAAACTATTTACGGCAATGAATTTTATCAATAAGACTTTGAGGGATGAATAACAAAGAACGAAATCTCAAATGTCAGATTTTCCCTTTCAATGTTGAATTCTATGAGCCATACAAGAGTGTGGGGATTGGTGTGGCTGTTACGATGGGTTTGGCCTTTGCAACAAAACACTCATACCCCACCTACACTCACATTCTACTTTAATAGTCAATGGGATATATACGTGGATCGAGGAAAAATTAGGAATTAGTCGATCAAAATTACGACATTAATTCGTTAGAATTATTCTAAGCCCCTTTCTGTTATTTTCTACGAGTTCATCTGTACTTACAATTCGCATACTTACACCTGATGCTCGCTCCCGCTATTGTGATTTGGTCCCCAATGAATATGAAAGCTTTCAAAAACATATGTTCCTTTTAAATTTCCACCCGTTAATGATATTGTTGTTGGACTATTCGGTACTGCGTTTATTGTATGCCCATTATTTGTGAGTTTGAACTTGATTTGTTGGTAATGGATAGATGTAAAGTGGAATGGGTCAAAAGTTTGATGGGTTGTACATGCTGTTTGAATATTGATTGGTGATTGGTTGTTTCCAGCGCATGTTGAAGATATCTCTTTCCAAACATCAGGTCCATGCTTGCCATAATCCCAGTTTGCACTATTGATTGTATTAACCAATACCAATGGTAATACATATAGAAATATCATTATACGATGCATTAATTAAGCTTGAATCAATTTGATTGGTTGGTTGCTTCAACCGTGACAAAGCCAAGCGAAAATTAGCAGATATGAAACTGATCGTAGGTTCAACAGTCAAATTGGTCATATTTATAATCCCAAAAAGGACAGTTGCTACTTCAATTAAAGAGGCTTATTAAATAATTATTGATACTGTCCGACAGATGGAAGGATGGTTTAGAACGTTTCTTCTGAACGAAAGTTCTAGTACGTTCCAATTTTTCAAACATTTGAGAAGGTAGTCATTTGATGATACTCGGAAGTGTGTTTATAACCGTCTGTACGCATTTTTTTTGTAAAGGAAACTATTTCGTCAGACAGCATCCTTTTAAAATAAACGAATACAAGTGTCAAGTCAATATATTCAGACACATATTTGCCTGACGAGCTTCTAAAGGCCTTTGTATTACACGTCTTGAAAAAAGTAGTCTGTGGTTACTCGCTAGAGCGAACTCTTTCGAAAAAACAAGAATAAGAGAAACTGAATTTTTGAAAACTTCTTGAAAATCATCTACGCTCTCAAAGTCAAATTCTTATAACTTTGGAATGATTCTATCGCGAAATATTTTGAACTTACATAGTTTTCTAAATCTTACATTAGTGCTTCTAATGTTTTCCTCAAAATGAAAGACTCAATTAAGTGACCAGATATGTACACTAGTTTTCAAGAAACTCTGGAAAAGTGTCGAAGAAAATTTGTTAGAGAAACCTCAAGTACAAAACACGTTGCGTGCTTCATATACTGTTTGCACTGGTAAAAATGGTAAGTTCTATCTTGCTTTCATCGAGAGTGACTTACATGTGACAAGACCTGACATAGGTAAGACATGATAAGATAGTATTTTTTTCAACACTAATGTATGAAAGACAACAGTAACTTGAAAAAAATTACCTTTAAAACGAGTTAACAGTATCATTAAAAAACAACACTACCATTTTTGGGAGCTAACATTGAAGTGCACGTGTTTTCAAAACGGCTAAATTCGAAGAATTTCCAAACAATGCTGTGCGAATTGTTGTTCCTTGTCACATCTATTGTTTTACTTTAATCTGCTTCTTCCGAAACATGTATTATCTCGATTATCCAATTGAGCAACTACTTGTTGATGCTTGCTTTCCAAATACGGCGATTGTGCTAGTCAATAACAATCCTATTCTCTTTGAAACTGCTTGCGACTTTGAACTTACTCCTTCGATGAAAATGATGGATGTGAACAAGTTAATTTTGGTTCTCGCTTCAATCTCCAGTGCACTCGTTGCTGTAGTTTTCATGAGACTGGTTGATTCGAATCTATTCAGACTTGAAACGAATACCAATAAGAATCTATTGTCAAGAAATCAGAACATCCTTGCCTACAATATTTCTTTCATGTGGGATATGAATGTGGGTGTGGATGTAGCTTCTTTTTTTTACTCACAGACCACACTCATATTCACACCCGTGAACTAAGAATGCAATATAAACCTGTAAAACTTCTCTATATAGTTTTAGAGATGACTTGTAGTTCACACATGGAATTGATCGTCAACAAATGGAAATTCTTCATTAAAAAAAAGTTTCATAAGATTGCAAGCAATAAACGAAGCATTGAAACACGTTTTAAATAAAAATGCTAGAACAACATTATGACAAACCAGTTAACCCACGGAAAATTTGATGATAAGCAAATTTTAATGTTCGAGAACACCTTAAACACAGGATGACGCGTTAAAACATTATCTTAACTGCTTATTTGTCTACTTGGGTTCTACAGAATGCACTTGACTTCATAAGCCTTCGTGATACTTCAATGGATTGTATGAGACTTCAGGGACGTCATAGAAACTTCAAGACAGAAACTTCTATCGTTTTTCTCATCGGCTAGAGTTTGTTGCTTTAGATAATTTTCGAACAGAAGACGGGTGTAGTCACTAAGCTTCAAAGAATTCTTCAACAATCGACCGATCATCTCTTGTCCAAGCAACAGATCAATCTGATCTTCAAGAGTGAGCATCTCTGGTATTACAATTACGACAAGCGATCTCATATCCTTGCTAATGACATCTTCCTTCGTTGGTCTCCCACAATCAGTATCCTAGATCGATGAAAACTATATTGCATCTTTGTGTAGGTTTACAAACTCAATCTAAACACACTGCACTTGCAATCAATCACTCGCTAATCAAATCTAGACTGATAGACAACGTTCTAGCAAACAAAAAAACGCGCCATATGATAATACATAAGCAATAACAATACCGCAGTTTTATATAATTTTGTAATCAGTCTAGAATTTTTGATTGTTTTATTAAACACGATTCTCATCAGTGCTAAAAGTATTCCTTTTGATCTTGAGTTTCCAATTATTATGATAACAAACAATGACGGCAGTAATAACAACAATAACTTAATCATTAGTCAACATGTGAAAGAGGAGTAATAGTGGAGAAAAGACTCGGTCGTTGGCTTCTTTTACCGATCTATTTGATGGCGCTTGTGTCATTACATGCCTCTTTTTAAAAAAAACCAAAAAGACAGTTCGATAGAGAATAATTTTCTCTATTTGTTGATGTTAAAGCTATAGGTAGCTCCATCCAAAAAACCAGTTAACCAATCGCCAAATGTTACCTATTGTTTCATTTATTTGATTACAGTTTTTCTGATAAGGGTTCGCACTAAAATAGAATAAGAAGAAAGAAAGAACGAAAAACGAAAGATATATATATAGATACGCATTTATTTATCTTGACTTATCTTATTTGGTTTGCTTTAGATGGGAATATAACTTGGTCGGACACTCGTTTATTTTGAATATAAGAGAGATATGATTTGCACACACAACACCCCGTGAGGATGAGGACCCTATATCTAAAGTAAACTAGTATTCAAAACAACATTAGAAAAGAAACAATTCTGCAAATTGTTTTATATGTAAATACAAATTTCTTTTCTTTTACTTATGCATCTGAGCGACTTTTAGAGTGTTTGTTGAGACTTGAGTTCTTTCAACATTCTTACTAATTTTGCTGGTTAAGTTAAAACTCGTGATAAATTTGAAAAAGCAATGGAACAAACTGTTAATCCAACAGATAAAATTGCATTTTCTTGATGGTATTATTACACAAAAGAATGTATTGAAAATTTTATTTGTTACTATCAAAGGTAAAAGAGGATTCAAACGATGTGAACATGAAACATAAGAATAAACTTATATTTTATCAAATGCATGATATATGTTATTTTAATTAATAAATAAACTTTTTTTTATTGACAGAGTAATTTAAATAAAATAGCAAAAATTTTTCATTCTAGATAATGACGTCAACTGTCACTGAAAACGATCAACAAGTATGGAATAATTTTAATCTATTTGCTTCTACAACAGAGACTAACAATGAAGAAACTATCGAATTTCAAGGCAAAATTCCATAATGGTTAAAAGGTACACTTTATCGTAATGGTGCAGGAGCAAATGAAATAAATAATGATATGACAACATCGCTTAAACATGCATTTGATGGTTTTGGTTTTATTCAAAAATATAATATTGACGGACCATCACAAATAGTTCGTTTTCATGCTTCATTTATTAAATCACGTACATATAAAGAAGCACTAAAAAATGGTCATACAATTGTGCGACACTTTGGTACAGTACATGTAAATCAATTTTTGGTCGATTTCAATTACTTTTTCGTAACCGTGATGCAACAACATATAGTGATGATTCTAGTGTTACAGTTCAAATGGTACACAATGAATTATTAGCGCTTACAGAAACAACAGTAGGCAATATTCTTGATCCGAATACACTTGAATCATTAGGTCCGCTTATATCTTTACCTTATGCTTCAGTACTTGATTCAGAAATCTTGTCGATGCCGACAGCTCATGTTATGTATGATGAAAAACATAAAATGACAGTTGGCTATAGTATTAGAATTACACGCAAAGGACATTGGCTTGATATTATCTTCATATCGGATGAAGTATCTAATGAAAATAAAACAGGTTATTTAATATATTTTTTTAGAAGAAAAACTAAACTAATTAGTATATGATGAATGAATCGAAAGTTTTTCGACAAAATGCTTGCTTATTATTCGCCGATGTGAAAGTATTTTAGAAGAGTCACAACTTTGAATTCAAATCTGAATTTGATGCCCTTTCTGATACAACATGTACTACTTGAGTCAATTTTTATCTTTCTATAAGGTACCAAGAATTTTCTTTTCTTATCAGGCTCTCTGTTGAAAAATCAACTTTTTGATCAAACCGCATCTTATGTAGAAAGTAGGTTCTAAACAAAATTAGTAAATTCAATCGTTTTTAAAACTTTACAAACGAACTTACAGATACAGAAAATGTGTGTTTGTGTTCCACACAAAGTAATTTTTCAGAACATGCGAAGATCCTCGCACTACTCTTATGCAATAATAGATAAAAATTTCAGAGCCCATATTCGCAAAGAGTACAAAATTTTCGTTCGAACTCATAATATTTGACAATCCTAAAATACTTTCAAACGAACTAAAAATAAACAAACATTTTCTCTAAAAATTTTCGATGTGCCTATTAATTGAAATATTTCTTTTTTGAATAGAAGATGACAATGAAGATAAATGGTTAACTGGTAATGATCGTTTTATTTATATAATAGATAATATAAGTGAACGTGCAAAAGCTTATAATCGTCGAATAAGATCAAGTACAAAACTATATCGTTTTCCATTAGAATATGCAAGTTATATGCATTCGGCATCAATTAGCGAAGATTATTTGATTCTTACAGAAGTTCCATTACATTTTAATAAATTTTATGCTATTTGGAATTTAATTAGTGGCAGGGCAGTAACTGATATGTTTAAATGGAATGGTGAAACAATGCCAACTTATTTTCGTGTTATTAGTTTAGATACAGGTGAACAAATAGCACATATACCTGGTCCAGCATTTTTTACATTTCATCATATTAATTCTTATCAAGTTAAAGATAATAAAAAGAAAATTATTGTTGATATTTGTGCTTTTGATGATTCAAGACTTATTAATGAACTATTTCTGGATAAATTACGTGAAAATATATTTCCTTCAGGTACCGGTTATTTTCGAAGATTTGAATTAGACCTAGATACAAATACATGTATTGAACCAAATGCGAATGCACGTGAACCAAAAGGAATTCATTGCTATAGTTATGCAAATAGTCTTGTTCCAATTCAATTTGAATTGCCACGTATTAATCCAAAATTTATTGGTAAATCATATCGATATGTATATGCTATACGTGCACCACCTGGTCGATTGTTCGATGCATTAATTAAGTTAGATGTTCAATCAAAAGAACAAGTAGGTTTATGGGAAGAAGCATGTAAATCACCCAGTGAACCTATTTTTGTTCCAAGACCTGATGCTAATCATGATCAAGAAGATGATGGAGTTGTTTTATCGATAGTTTTAGATCAACAAGCTAAGAAATCATTTTTACTTGTACTTGATGGCATTACATTTAAAGAACTTGCTCGTGCTCATCTTCCCATACATATTCCTTTATCATTTCATGGCAACTTTTATTAAATTTTTACATCATTTTTATTGTCTGTGGACATTAATTCGATTTTTAGAATGATTCTTTGATTACTTTTTTTTCGAAAAAAACAAAACAAAGTAAAAATAAATACTTCTAAAGCATAAAATTACTTGATGAAAGAACGCTTCATTGATCGATGATTATATGTTTGAAGCATTGTGTCTTTCTCGTTGTTCTTAATAAAGCGAGAAAGAAAAAATTGATTCAATTTTATTATAGAAATATTTATTTACCTGATTAGAATATGAACTGATCAGAGTTATTAGTATTCAACAATTAGTGTATAAATGTACAGATAGTTACAAATGATGAAACTAGAATATGTAAATTATCATCGTATTTCATCTGTGAGCAAAACAAAAGGAAATGGAAGTCTTCTAAGCGTACAACAAATAGAATCATTTACTATTTTCTTGTTTGCCTTTTTGAATTTCCCATCCCTATGTCATTGAGTGCTACATATCGAATGAGTACGATGTAGACGGCCAATACCAGTGTTGGATTGACGAACCGAAATCTAAATCCAGGAAGATAACATCAGCTATCACTTCATAGAACAAATGAAGGTCGCATATATGAAGATGAGAATTGAATAGATTGAGTCCTGATCCTTACGATTCATCGGAATATCCAACATTAAGAAGTACAACGCCTCATAAAGGTAAGCAGAAATATGAATTGTTTTGAGTATTTCTCGACAGATAATCACTTGCTATCTCAACTTTATTATTCCTAGTATGCAAAATTCGAAGAAACAAGAATTGACAGTGTCTACTATATAAGATTCGTAGAATCATTTTAGTTGGTCAATGAATGCGGGTGTGTGTGGGGGGTGGGTGTGTTATCAATCATACACGCACACGTACACCCCACACCCATCTGTCTCCTCATTTCACACTAAAATGTGTGTCAGGGTGGTTTCTCATTCACCGATATCAACATCCTATGGTGGTGGTTAATGGACGTATACAAAATCATGCATTGTCTTTTTTGATATCCGCAACTACTCTCATAGTATTGAAATCGAGACCGGTTCGTTTTATCTAGATATCGAAGATCAACTGCGTCTTTTCATAGAAAAACCTATCCCGTTAAAGAATGTTTCTCCGAAAGCTTGCATCCAGAGACGAAAATACGAACCCAGCCGAGCCGAATTGAACTATCATCGATTTTGTAAAAATATGATGGCATTGACAAAGATGAGATGAGCTGTAGTAGTATGTTTTTAGTTCTAAATTTAATCATCGTGTGGCAAACGTTTGTTTTCTCTTCATAGTAGTTACAAAAATTGTTTTCATGACAATGAGTCTCTTCTATGCGGTATAATTCTTTTGTCTTAATCTATCTTAAATTTTATATCAATTTTCTGTACTGCAACGTATAATTGTCCGTAGTAGTATGCAAAGAATAAAAGCTCTAAAAAAATTGTTGATATTGACGCATTAATGTTAAAAATTTAATTCAAATCCACAAATATGTTAATTCATACAAATACCAATTCTCATGTTACACCTTCTATCGTCTACCTTTTGCTAGAAAGGAACTAATGCTATTAGAACAGAGTCGAAATTCATCTAGCAAAATACGATTCGATTCGATCTCTGAAAACAACTTATTCGAAAAAATGAAAATATTCTTTAATATTGCATTATTGGTGCCATATTTTTCCAATGTGTTTTCCTATATTTGACTGTATATATTTCTTTCCATAACACCATCAATATACACTCTAAAAAAAAAGGTACTCTTGGAAACCTATAGAGGGTTTCCGGGTTTGT
>CAJNOP010002390.1:0-17942 GCA_905250075.1 Rotaria sp. Silwood1 | reverse complement strand
AAATGTCTATAGTTTACTTACTTCGAATTCCAGAATAGACACAAGATAAAGAAAATATGCATTGCAGGAAAATGATAAAAAAGAAGAGAGAAAATCGTTAGACTGCACAAAAAACAAGTGACGAGAGACAAACATCAAATCTTATTCCACTGTTTCTCGTAGTCATTATTGATGTGTAGGTATTGGGATGAAAATTTTCCTCATGAAAATTAAACGATGTGTAGATAGATATATTAGACGAAAATGATAAATCAGTCTTACCCACTCATTATCGTGATAGTTTTTTTCTTTGGTGCTTGAATAAGATTTACCTGTATATGACGTTCTTCAGTGAAGATATTTCATACAAAAATAAACAAACAACCAGGTGAAGAGAGATGTACACCACGTGCAAAACGATGTATTACATGTTAACGAAATATTATTTGTAACTCATGTAAAAAAGAATAAGGCTAAAAATCAGCAGATCCGTGATTTTACTCGATTTCAAGAGCAATTAATCGATGAAAATCCAGAAATTCAGATTTTTTTTTTGGATTAAATTGAAGGTTTTAATCGATTTCTTTGTGTAATTGATTTGAAATCAATGATTTTTCTTCAGTTATCATTAATTTTGTTTTTTTTTATAGAAATCAAATAAAATCGATTATTAGCGACTATAATCGGTTTGCTACGATTTTTTTTTATTAATCAATTAGAATCAATTTTTAGTGATAATTAATTTTAATCAGTATTTGATGATTTTTTTGATCGTGTAAAATCAACTATTACGAATTATAATCTACTAGAATCGATTAGTTTTCAAATCAATAATAGGGTGTGGGTGTGGGTGTGAGTGTGGGCGTGGGTGTGGGGCGTGAGTGTGGGTGCGCGTGTGGCTGGGTGTGGGTGTGGGTAGGTGTGGGTGTGGGTGGGTGTGGGTGTGGATGTGGGTGGGGTGGGTGGGGTGTGTGGGTATGGGTGTGGCTGTGCCTGTGAGCGGGTGTGGCTGTGCCTGTGCCTGTGGGCGGGTGTGGGCGTGAGAGATCTCTTCAGTTACACCCACACCCACCCACACACCCGCATCCACACCCACACCCACACCCGCATTCACACCCATACCCACACCCCACACCCCACACACACCCACACCCACACCACCCACACCCACCCCCACCCGCACCCCCACCCACATCCACCCACACCCACACCCCACCCTTAACATATGAGAATGAAGAGCAATATCTATGACAAGTAATAGAGCCACAGCTATCAAAGCTTTCTTTGGTGTACAGATTGAATTTGATTTGAAGGGAAATCGTGTTCGAATCCATCGATCAATAGAAATTATCACCAAGATCCATGTTGATACTAATTGAGCTACATTTATCATAGATACACGAAATCGACAAAGTTCATTATATGCAACACGACCATAAAAAGGAATCTATTCAAATAAAAGGAAAATGTTTATTTGCTAAAAATGAATTTTCATTACCTTTAGACCGAATTCCAAATAATCAAAGATACAAGTCAGTAAATATATATCATGTCTGAAATAGCCAAAATAATAAAGAGACATCCAGTAGATACTTTTCGTAATGTTGGTCGTGAAAATGTAGATAAACTAGCAATATTTCCAAAAAAACCAAGTAGAAATGTAAATGAATAACCTATTTGATAGAATCGAGCAATAATGACCGGACTTGTGTTTAATGAATAGTGTGATTCCGAAGGATATGTCACTGTTGAGTTTGTATCATTTGTCAATATTGTTGTATTCATCTTGAAGTTTTTAGAAAAATGACAATAACTAGGAATATCTAGAGAATTTCTACACGTCTGATCTTGTCACTTTTTAATTCTTTTTCTTCATTCAAAGAAGAATTTGTTGACAAAATGCGTTGATCGTTAATTAAAATTCAAGACTACTGTCAATAGATAATATATAAGATTGTCAAAAACAGTTTATCATAAGCAGAAATAGGATTTGCGTGAATTCATATTGTACTGACGAGTAGAACACTGCGTAGGAGAAATAAACTCTAAGATGGTTTAGTGCACTGCTATTTGGTTTCAAAGAATAAAGTTGAATCTATTTATATATGACTGACTGACTGACATTATATTTCCATAAGAAAATGTTTCACTTAAAGTTAATATTGTGCATAATCCAGCTAATTGCTAACAGGATCTTTTGAGTTAACTACTTTTTTCTCAGTTTATATGAAAAAAAAATATAGTTTTTTTTATTATTGTTAGAACACAAGCAAAAAATGGATTTTCAAGATATCTCGTTATTGATTTATGATTAGAAAAAGATTTATACAATAAGAGGACATTTGTAGTGATTCTCTCGTTAGTATTCAATTTATCTAATTGAGTTAATCAAGTATATGAATAGGAAAACCATGAAATCTATTAAATCAAGGTGGTCAATAACAATCACTTTTGCTGTTAAACATTGTCGATGATTAGATTTAAATGAAGGTAAGATTATTTAGAAAGTAACTATTCTCTTTAAGATAAATTGCATATCAGCAGTTTAAAGAATAGAGCAGCATAAACAATCTTGCAAATAGAGATCATCATGATTGCAGCTTCTCAAAAAAGATACTTTTTAAACTAATACACAACTACTAAATAATATAAATAGCTGATTGCTTTGTAACAACTTTTTGTTTATTGTACTAGATATATAAAAATTAGAGCTATTGAAAGGTTCCTTCATCAGCTATTCATACCAATCAAATAGCTAAAGAAGTATTTTCTCTATTTAATTCTTTAAGTTGAGATGTATGTTAGAATAAAGAGTAATCATATTTTCATATGGAGGTGACTAGAGCTGTAGGGCAAAAGTTTATCACTGCCTTACCATGAAAAGTTTCCTATGAAGTCTATCCGACTATTAGTATCTAAACAAATGTGATACAAAACTTATTTGGTCATGATATTCTTTTTAATTTTCATAGATTCTCTCGATATCTTACGAAATTTAGTAAAGTTCCACGACACTTTGACAGTTCCTCATAGTTCCTTTTTTTTCCAGTGTACTAGTCAGAAACTGTGATTTGAAAACTAGGGGAAAATCGGACTTCAATAGAAAAGTGCATCAAAGAGCAAAAGTACTTCAAAGTGAGTAGGGGTACTTTGAATTACGTCAAAGTACGTTAGAGTATCCTCAAAGATTTGAAAGTGCATGGAACAAAACTAAATTACGTTAGAAAAATTTGAACGATTGCTTTATTCACTTTGAAAACGAGAATAATCATTAGTCGACGATAAAAAAAGTTATTTCTTTTCGCGAAAAATAATTAACAAGAGAAAAAAGAGATCGGAACCCTGCAATCTGGGCTCCTACTAAGCTTTTAAGAGTTTATCAAGCGATGCCTAGTATACCAGCGAGAAATACTGGAATTTCGGAATCTTAGAATTCTATGAATTTCAGCAGAACCCATAGAATTCCAGGATTGCGCTCTTTTCCCTTGTCCAAATCGATCAAAGCGGCATTATTTACGATCCGAAAACGGAGGGTGTGGATGGGTGTGGGCTGGTGTGGGTGTGAATGTGGGTGTGGGGTGTGGGTGCAAGTGGGCTGTGGGTGTGGGTGGGGTGTGGGTGTGGGTGTGGTCGAAGGAAGCATCTATCTCTACACCAACACCCATCTACACCCACACCCATACCCACACCCACACCTCATCCAGACCCACACCCGCATCCATACCCACATCTACCCCAAGAATTCTAACACAATCAAAATGCTACGTTGCCTATTCCTATAATAACAGCTCGGTCTGTTGTAAGATCAAGTTGTACTCAAAATTGAACATTTTCTGGTATACTTATTTGAAAAATGTTTTTGTTTAATAATGAATTAAAAATATTTTGTTTTTCATTTTACTATTATACCATCTAACAAAATCCTTAACAGAAAAAACCTTTTTGCAAATGTTTTCTCACCAGGAATATTAAAACTACGTCCAACAGATGACCCATAACCATATAATATGATAAAATTTTTGTAGTTGGGCGTGGGTGTGAGTGGCTGTGTACCCTTCTTACATTCATAGCACACCCTACACCCACACCCACACCCATCCATCGACACCCACGCCCACACCCACCCACACCCTTTAAGGGTGTGTGGATCTGCGTCTTCTCCTCAGCAACACATTCACACCCTATTTTAAAATGATAGAATTTTTCAGCTGTATGATAGACATATTTTACATGTTTCTGCAATGATTCTCAAAGAATACTGTGAGCCACAATTTATTTGAGTTCTTTTAGAAAGTCTAGTTGTTCTAGTCTTTCGTTTTCAAGAGATATGATGGATATTTGCTTATATGCTATTTTTATTAGTCATCGAAGGGACGAATATTCTTTGTATATATGCTAACGTAGTAGATTATGTTAGACTTTGAAAATATGAATATGTTGCTATCGATGAAGTATGACTGCCTTTGGAAAAACATGGGTAAAGGTGGCGATTAAATCCGTTATGATTGTTGGATCGCTCTCATCCTTGTAAGGTAACAGAATAATAGTTTTGAGACGATTGCAAATTGGTCTTAACTGCTCATCTGCATTGAGTAATTTGCATAATTCTTTGCCTAATTGCATCTTCATTGTATTGCTTATCGACGACAGATGCAACTTATTCACATTAGGTGCCAATATAAGCCATGTAATCAATGTCATTGCATCCAATTCATCGAGATTGTATGAATGGATATTCAGGCATGTAATCTGAGTCAGATTCGTTATCATTGATTGAGATCTGCTGAACTACAATAAATTAAAATTCACCGTTGAAATAGGAAAGAATCAATAATCAATAGCTATGTGATATTGCTCCATATTATGATATAAAATATCATGTCAATAGAGAAAAAAAATTGTTCATTAATTATTGATAGCTATTTAAAGATAGAACATTCTTGACGTTTTCGTCTCAATCTTGGTTTCGACTGAAAAGTCGTTAAAAAAATTCTCATTTTCTATAGAAATCTTGGAAATGGTGAGGTACAATTTGTGCGAAATCTATGAAGTTATTGCTCAATCACACATCAACATAAGACTTTTCATAATTAGAAATGAAACTTCTCTTGAAAAATACACATGTGTGTGTGTCATTGGAGTTCTAGAACTTCATATTGGTTTTCGATCACGTATGTATATTTCTATTTTCACCCTCAAGATGCTCACCTACACATGCAAACGAATAGTATGATTGAAACTCACCTGTTCTATCTCAAGATTGTATGGCAAAGCTAATTTCCAATAGTCACAACTCAGTTGCTGATTGTTTGAACGAAAGATATGTCCAATGACACTTAACAAGTTGAAAGTAATCGGCTGTTGATTACTGTTGAAAAACTCAATTGATCTCACATTGGTAAAGTAAATAAGTGGTGAATCAAGCTCGCCTTTATTCAGTCGCCATGTCTCTACATTTGGTGAAAGTCTCAAAGACCTACGATAAGTACAGGGCATCGAACTGATACATATTTCATCATTATCATCCTTGAGAATGAGCACAGGTGATTGACGCGCATCAAGCCACCAGTCACTTTGAAACTGTTTTAACTGATCAACAATAATGACTTCGCTGCTCTGATACATGATAACAAACTGAAGTTTCCGCAAACGTGGACAAGGTTTAAGTAACGTCTCCAGATGTCGTCCATCAATAAGAAAATTACGAGTGTGCACTATCAAAGTCAGCTGTTCCAACAATGCTTGATAGGATTTAATCAATATTTCAAAAGGTATTTGATATGACCCATCCATATCATCATCATCATCATAGACATCGGTACAAATAATATCTAATTTAGTAAGATGTGTTGGTCGAGAGATCAGAGCTGCAAGAGTCGAATAATTCGAAAGGATAAAACTTGGTTTGAGACACTTAATCTTAAGATCAATTAGATTAGGAGCAAGAATACAAAGACCAATTAGATCTTGTTCTGTACAAACGTTGGCCGATAAACGCACGATGGCTGGACAAGGTAAAGAATTGGTAATTTCATCAGCCTGCAACGACACATGTTCGAAAAATGCTTAAGAGAATTTTTTTCTAGCTCACACACACCTGTTCTTCTTCAGTAAACCATGTTCTACTACTGAGCAGTGAGTATTTGTCAATGCTTTCTGGAGGTAACATTCTAGATAGTCGAAGTACATTCAAACATGACATAATTGCTCCTATAGCTGAATAATGCATGACGTGCAATTCGACGATGAAAGGTGCATCATATCTTAAGATGATTGAACGTAGGTTAACAAATAAATGTGTACAGGAAAAGACATTTGGCACGGATGTGACGTTCAAAAAAAGTGTTTCAATAGCATTTTCGATATGTGGCATCGAAGTGAGAAACCAGTTTCGTGATATCTTTAGAGGAAAATAAAATTGACGTACTGATTGACGAACAATCGCATTGAATCGTAAATTGAGACCGAAGAATGCTTGAACAAGATCAGTCGAGCTCAGATGAGAAATAATTATCCATAAGAGCTCGTTTGGTAAAGTTTCCAGATCACTATTCAAAAATTATATGAAACGGAGAGGTCTTGTATAGGTCATCTTACCTTCTTGGAGTGATTAAATTGGTTTGCCATCTCTGTTGGCTAACGATATTTATTCGATGCAAACGATGTTCTATAAGGAGACTATCTGGTGAGATCCTGACAAGCGCACATTGCTCATGTGTCGCAGAAACTTGACAGGACGAGCTGCCTTGGTCTTCATAGTCTAGTTTTAGCCGTTTATTGACCCAAAGGTCTTTATCTTCTTCAAAAAAACAAAGAAGTATCTAAGAGAATAATCAGTGAAGAATAAAACTCACCTGAATTCTTTCGAGAATCGATACGTAAGATCTTCATTGTCTGATCATTGGCCAAATTCATTACATAAAAATCTGAAATCCGAAAACTAACCAAACATGATTATTTTGGTATTGACACCACGTTACGTCGACGTTATTCTCTTTGAGTCGGAATATTTTCATATGAACAAATGTCAAATGTATCAGATATAGTTATTACTAGGCATGCGCTAAACCCAAACTGTTTGGCTTTGACTATCATATGAACTCGTCAAATTACTTGACTTTGAATACAGTGTGATTTTTGTTCAATCTCTTCTGTATGTCCTAAATGTTCTTTTTTATCGAAGTAGAGACAAAACATTTCCCTATGCTTCACATTATCAATAATTGAACTGAAATTATTCTAAATCTCTCAAGAATGAGTTGCTAGAACGAAAGTTATTTAGTGGTTGGCGTACATTCTGATGGATCGAAAGTTGAAATCGCTTTTTTTGAGTCGCAGAAGCAACGTTTGGGTTTTCATAATAGTCATCAATAAGTTTTTAGGGCTGCAAAACTTCAATTTCAACTGCATTTTCCTCGAAACTAATAAACATCTCAGATAAAAATCTTCGTTTTTGTTTTCTTTTTTCGAAACATTCCAAAGTGATCCTGAAACATATCTTTAAACTGACTTGGTGTAGAATTTATAGATAGAACAGGTGCGATTTTTCACCGCTAGTGCTGAGTATGGGTTTGGGTGTAGATGAGTGAAGAGAAAATCCACACCCACTTTCCGCACTCGATTACTGATAATTTGAAGCATAGGAATGGCTTTGTTTCTACTCAAATAGAAAGAAAACATTTATGATATACAGAAAATACTGAACAAAAACTACACTATATCCAAAGTCAAGTGATTTGATGAGTTCATGTAACAGTCAAAATCCAACTTATTAAACCACACCCAAACTTCAAAACAATTTGGATTTGGTACATGCTCAGGTATTACTAATCGAAATTCTTTAATTTTAGATCCAAAGTGAATCATACTATGACGAAAAGAAAAGTCGTTTAATTTCGTCAGACACCGTCTTCTTTTTTTTTTCTTTTCCGTAGAGTCCCAACAAGCACTCTGTTTTTCGTTTTCTGAGGTTTTTTGTGGAGAGAAAAAACATACGTGTCATTCTACAACTTGGAAAGAATGACGTTGTGTGCACACAATATTGACACAACCCACTTATAGAGGAAAACAATAGAATGAGATGCTTCGGTATCAAACAAAGTTCGCAAAACAATTCTTGATTTATTAATCTTCGTCATGAGTAATAAAAAAAATGCAGCGGATTGAAAGAAAGACAAATAAGGGATCTTTTAAAACAACAATATTTTCGTTGACATGACCGCCAGAAAACATTTTTAGGTACCATGATTGAACTTCTAATGAAAAAAATCTGTTCTACCATAAGCTCGTGTCGTTAGGTGACAAATCGCTTTTGAGTTGAGTCTTACTTCATTAGATAGAACCTATTGAGACTAGAAAAAACCTAGAATGATTCCTGCCCATAGGTCTTTCTTGTTGAGTTATGGTCATTTTACTGAGTATTTTCAACAAAATACCGTGTTCTCCCTCAAGTCCTCTTCAAAATCAACTTTCGGGGTTCGAGTTCAAACTTTGCACAAACCAAGATTTTAGAGGGACTAGTTCATTGTGAATATTTCAGATTTTCAAGTGTCGTCTATCCTCAGATATTACTATAAGAACAAAATTTGCTTTTTTCGCATAAGAGAATTTTCGATATTTGTATCTCTGAATAGGCTATGCTAGAAAATTTGAAATATTCGCAATGAACTAGTCTCTTTGAAACCTTGGTTTGTGCAATATTTGAACTCGAAACCCGAAAGTTGATTTTGAAGAGGACTGGAAGGAGACCATGGTATTTTGTTGAAAATATTCAGTAAAATGACTATAACTCAAAATAAAAAACCATGAGCACGAATCATTCTACGCTTTTTCTAGTCTCAATAGTTTCTATCTAATGAGGCAAGACTCAACTAAGAAGCGATTTATTACCCGGCGAGGTTTCCTTGTTAGTTCATGGCGAACTGCAGTCATGACTCACTTCCTTTCATAGATGAATGGTTGATCATGTTCCTTCAGAAAAAAGTACATTAATTAATTCGACCTTATCATCAGCACACAGAAACGCACAACAATGTTGATGATTGCTTCATGAATTAAATGTTATCTTTTAACGACTACGAGGGATTTCTCTCATGCGTATTTTGAATAATTTATATCAATACTGAAGTCATTCCAATTATTATGTGACAATAGCTTTTGAAAAGACTTGAGAATAGTTGAGAAGAAGAATCGATTTGATCTCATCATCATCATTGTAATCATATGAAATAACCTTGACATGTTGAATTCGATCAAAAATCGTTCTAATACGCTCGTCGCTCTGCAATAATTTTCTTGATTCCATTGCTAATGTCATCTTTGCCATGTTATTTTTGCGACTAAAATCCAAGTTTCTTACGTTGGGTGCCAACAAAAGCCACACAATCAATGTCATTGCATTCAATCCATTGAGTTCGAAGGAGTTGAAATCAAAATGCGTCACATTGGGCAATGCTGGCCATATTGGTTTGATGGTCATGAGCTGCAAAAAAAATCTAGTGATTTAAGGACATGAGCGTTTTCTTTGATATTTATACTATCAAATCGTCCATTGAAAAACAAATAATCTTAAATCGCTCCATATTTTCTAGATGAACTTCGAGCATGATGTTCAAAAGTGTTAGCAATGAAAAATTCATATTCGAGAAGACTTTTATTTTGAAAATTTTACGTCCTATGATAAAATACTATCATTACGATTTTTGATTAACCCATGAACCATTCTAACTATCTTACAAATTATGACTTCGTTTGATAACTGTTTTTTTTTTCTTTCTTGGCATCTATTAGTAGAAAGAAAGTGCCATACGATAACGAGTTTTATATTAATTTTGTGGATTGATTAACTAGTCTTCATACAACGACACTATTTATTAACTATATACTTAATGTACCTGTCATACTATATTTACTTTGTCATCTCGTATGTGTATTTGACAAAAATATGCAATGAAAGTAGGAAATGCAAAAAGCCACTGAAAAAACACAATTCTAAATAATTATCCAGTTTTACTTTAATAACATGCTGCTATATCGACGGTAGTTGAGAACATATAGTAAAGTAAGTATGATGAATTTCGACTTAATAGAATAGTCTACTCCATATTTCATCACCAATAGCGTCTTAGCATAAGTAAAACGCTTTTAATTTGCGTAAAAGGCTATTTTTTTTGTTCAATTTATAGAAGAAAAAACCTGCGAAAGTTATTTTAAAAAAAAGTCAAATCGATCCGAAAGTTATTCTCTATCTGACAGGACTGAACTGGCCTTGGCCTTTGAATGCCGGTTACAATTCTGACCTGGTGGTAAAAAAAAATCATAGCCTCTCTATTATATTTTCAAAAAAAAAAGATTACAAGCGCTCACTTGAAATTTCACCCGAAGACGTCTCAAATCATTATTAACATTTTCTTAAATTTTCAATAAAAACAAATGTATGTGTTTTGAATAATTGAACTTCTAAAATAAAGAAGTATTTGCTAAGGAAGAACACATTTGGCAATGAAATCTTTCAATCCGATATCTCAAGAAATACAAAGTTGTTTTTATTAAAAATTTTAGAAAATTTTAAGAACGACTTGAAATATCCGCCATCAAAATTACAGATAAAACATATTGTAGTTTGATTCTCGGAAAATAGCTGATCAAGTTTTGAAAAAATATAGTATCAGGACCATGAATTTTAACTGTTCAGTGATGATCACATATCCTTTTTCGATGTTCTTAGTCTCATTGAGACTTACTTCAAGTAATAATATTAATTTCAAACTCGCGAAGCAGTTACCATAGTTTAATCTTGCTAGATATTTTGTTCCTAGTCAACTATCTGAGTTTTAGAAGCAATTCAATTTTTTCTCTATTAATTATCATGTGAGGTAGAAAGATTATCGAAACGAACCTGTGCAAAAAGTAACTCTACATAGGCCAATGACCAATAGTCGAATTTTAATATTTGTTGATTTGAACGAAAACTCCGATGAAGGAAACGTAACATATCGAAATGGATAAGCTGCAGGCGACTGTTCTGGAAATAGATTGATTTCGTTTTGGCAAAGTAGATAGCTGGTGAATCGAATTCTCCTTTATTCAATAGCCATTTATGAGGATCGGTTGAAAATTTGAAAGTCACAGGAACAAAACAGGGCATTGAACAGACCAACATTTGATTATCATTATTGTATAACAACATCACTGGTGGTTGATGAAAATCTAACCACCATTCACTTTGAAAATGAATTAATTCCTCTATAGCGTTAGTCTTTGGAATCTTACATTGAAAGACAAATTGTAATTTTTTTAGATGCCGACACGGCTGAGCTAATGCCTGTAATCGTCTTCCATTGAAATCAAAGTGATCAGCACATATAATCAAGGTCAGTTGTTCAAGAGAATATTGATATAAACTGATTAATTTTTCAATGGAACTCCAATATACATCAGTGTTATTCGCAATAACAATATGTAATTGGACTAGACATGTTTGTCTCAAAATCAGAGCCGACAAAGCTGAATTGTTCGAAAAGCCTTTACTTGACTCGAGAGACATGATCTGAACTTTCGCCAAATTGGGTGCAAGTGCAGAAAGACAAAGCATATCCTGTTCCGTACATTTCTTAGCACATATACGTATAATAGCTGGACAGGGTAAAGTATTCCAAATGGCTTCATTCTAAAAATAGTTATCATTCGAAGATATAGTAAAAAGAAAAAAGAGCTATCTAACACACCTGTTCATCACTATCAAACAGACTTTGTTCAGACGACCATAGAAAATCGTATGATTTTTCGAAAATCCATATATTACATATTCGAAGAATATTCAAACATGATACAATTGAACCTAGAGCGGAATAATTTGTGACATTTAATTCGACAGTAAAGATAGACGAATGTTTCAGAATGATTGATCGAAGACTAGAAATCGCATGTGTACACGAAAAGACGTGATACACAGAATCGATATCTAAACAAATAGTTTCAACGATATTTTGGATACGTGGTATATGTTCCACAAACCAAACTAGTGGCGTATTATAGGGTAGAACAAAATGACGAATAAAATTCAATATAATCCTATCCAATCGTTGATTGAGACCATAAAATGTTTGAACAATATTGGGTGAACTCAGATAAGATATTATCATGAACAATATTTCGCCGGGCAATGTTTCAAAACAGCTACAAATTTACCCCAATAAAAAAAAGACATTAATCTCATCCACGTGTTCGATATCAAAAATCTTTTATTCTTACCTTTGAGATACATTGTCATCAATATGATCTTTATAATTAAGTAAATTTTCGATAAAAAACCTATAACGTCTCATAGTGACACCATACGATAGAATCTCGTCACTTGTCATCTGGTTATTGGTTATTGGAAAACGAAAGATTAAGTCATTCGTGCCTACGTGATCTATTTTCAGACGTCTTCTCCTTGAATCATCGTTATCTTTCAATCAAAAATCAGAATACATATTAGCAAAAACTCAAGTGACAATAATACCTGATCCATTTGTTAGGTGATGGGTCAAGTCCAATGTGGTCTGATCATTTATGGCATACATTCAACCTAAAATCTAAAACAGATACATATAGTCATGGAATTTTTTTATTTCGTAGAGAAAAACAATCTATTAGCTCAATTGAAATTAAAATTAATTCACTGTGCTCAGCTTTTTCTCTTGAACAAAAAACAGGTTTTTTAAGGCTTAAAAAAATATTTGTGTTATTTAAGATACGAGTTTTTTTCGTTCTTCATCATATTTCGTCTTTTTCTTCTGTAACTTTTTTGTTTTATAAGCACTCCTCCTCACATATCTCGAGCAAATATATTTTTGCGCGGAAGAAGACAAAAAAAACAATGAGTCACTTCACAAGTAGGAAAAAATCTACATGACGAAAAACTTCACAGCAAGTCATATGTAGTTGAATTGAGAAAGAGAGATGATGTATTTTCAGAAAACATTTTCACAAGTTCTATCAATGAATCAATCTTATTAATCATTCACGTGAATAATACAGACAACACATACTATAAACTGCTGTCTAAAGTTTCCCTTAACTCATGAGGCTCCTTTATTTCATAATCACACACATGTTCAGTAAAAATCTTGTGTGGAGTTTGACACAGAAGAAATATCATCCACTTTCTGGCATTAGAAAGACTTTATATAGTTTTGTTTGGGCATCATTAGTTCAAAATTCTGATCAAAGTGAATGCATAAATTCTAATCCAACTAACAATTTGTCAAAAAGTGAAAGAAAAGCAATACTAAGGGTGGGTGTGGATGGATCAGTGTGGATGTGGGTATATTCTTTCTCAACACCCAGACCCACACCCATACTCAAAAATGGCGAAATCAAGATAAATGCATGGGAAGATAGTCCGTCTTTTGATCTTTCAAAAACGCCATGGTTTTTTCAGCACTTCATTTTTGGTCAAAATTTTTGATGATTTTCGTTAACTTCTTAAAAAGTATGCTTATATTGAAAAAAACAAAAACTATTTTTCGTTTTTTCTCAGTTTACACTTTCTCAATCGCGCAACCCAAATTTCTCAGTGAGTTTACATTCTATATATTTGAATTTTTTTGTTTGAAAGAGCATGTCAAGATGCAGGACACCACAGAGTCCTTTTTTAAATTAAGCTTCGATTTTGTTATATATGCAAACAACTATATGAATGGACACCTACTTTTGGCGCATTTTTAGAGCATCTTTTGAGACATTGAACTTGAGGGTGTGGGTGTAGGTGTGGGGTGCGAGTATGTGGTGGGTGTGGGTGTGGGGTGTGAGTGGCTGTGACTCCTTCTTATATTCATAGTACATCCACGCTCACAACCACATCCACACCCACACCCCACATCCACACTCACATACCCACACTCACACCCCACACCCACATCCACACCCACACCCGCAAAATATATCGGTTACCTAAATTATCTTCAATGATAGAATACTCATACTAACTGTTTCGAAAAGTTAATGACAAAGACAATATTAGATGAAAGTCATTGTCATAGAGAATGAGGAAAACAAGAGATAAGCACAGCTAAGATTTGTTCATCTAATCAATCAATTCGTGACACGACACTTGCGCGCATGACATTTGCGCGCCGACACGTCCGCGCCGACTCGTGCGCGCACGACATTTGCGCGCATTGATACTTCTGCGAATAGTCATTTTCGCGTATCATATTACCGCGTCAACATATACACGAAAAATGAATCCTTTTTCTCTCTTAAACAAATTAATAGTTCCATCCAACTTTCTGAATAACCGTTTATTGAACATATATTCATGAAAAATACGAATTATACAATTGAAAAAAGACAACGAATAAATAATGTTTTAGAGTTAATCCGATGACGCATCTAGGATTTCTTTGAGTAGGGGCGATTTTATCGGAAGAAGGGCAATTGTGGTCAAAAAAGTATCATGGAGTTCATTTCAGATGGTGCCTATTCATTTTTCGATCTTTTTTGCTGGGAAAAATCGAAAAAATTCTTGAGACCGGGGATGATCGTCCCTTCTAAATCCGCCACTGAGTTAATCAGTAGAGAATGAAATATTCAAAAATTAAAGAATGATCTAATCAGTTTGAAATAATCTGCACGTGGAACAATGTAAAAATCTTTTACCATTTCTTTGATGCGTTCGTCAATTAGTTCATATATTTTTCGTTATTTATATAGATTAGTTCAAATATATGGGACAGAAGATTTTTCTTTCACTGGTGCTAATGCGTTTAATTAATTCAATAACATTAGAACAAATTATTCAGAAAGTTGGATAGAACTATTCATTTATTTAAGAGAGAAAAAGAATTCATTTTTCGTGTATATGTTGACGCGGTAATATGATCCGCGAAAATGACTATTCGCAGAAATATCAATGCGCGCAAGTGTCGTGCGCGGATGTGTTATGCGCGCAAATGTCTTGCGCGCACGAGTCGACGCGCAAATGTCATGCGCGCAAGTGTCGGTGAATCCAATCAATTACATGTGCATGCATTGTGAGACTTGCCAGATGATGTAAGTGAAATATTCCAACGATATTTTCATTAGACTTTTGGATGAAGGGTGTGGATGTGGGTGTGGGTGTGGGTGGGTGTGGGTGGATGTGGGTGTGGGGTGTGGGTGTGGGTGTGCGTGTGGGTGTGGGTGTGGATGTGGGATATGGTTGAAGATGTCCATACACTTTTACCCACACCCTTCCATATGGGATATATATATATTTTGCCTTTTTCTTTCTTTCCATTTCTACTTGTTGAACCATTTCCGTTTGAAAGAAAAACCATTTCCCTCTAAATTCGGGTATATGGACAATATCATATGATAGAGTATATGTACGTGTCGTAGGATGGACTGAAATCTAGTTCAGTTTTAAATCGAACTAGGACAGATTAAAATTTTTATTTTTCGTAGGTGGGATCAAAATTTTGAAGTCAAGTAGCTGTCTTCACAATGCAGTTCGATCTCAACTAGTTGACTTTAAAATTATCGGTCTGAACTAGGATAAGTTAAGATATTTTAAACTGAACTAGGATACCTTGAAATATTTTGATCTGAACCAGGACAGATTAAAGTATTTTGATTTGAACTAATTTGGATTGAAATATAAACATTTTGATGGATGGTTGGTGAGAGTGTGGGCGAGCACGAAGGTGTGGGTGATAGTTCCATCTTCACTCGTCATCATTCACCATACATCCTCATTCTCATCCCAACACGTATCTCCAACCAGTCAGCCATGAATAATTTGGCTAAAAATTTTAATGTGTCCTAGTGCAGACTAAAATTTTGAAGTCAACTGGCTGAGATAAAAAAATGCATTTGGAAATCAACTAGTTGCTTTCAGAATTTTGATGTAAACTAGGAAAAACAAAAATTTCAATCGGTCCTAGTACGATTTATAACTGAACTGGATTTCAATCTATCCAACGACATATATATATATATTCTTTCTTTCCATTTCTTCTTGATATGTATGACATTATGTGGGGTGAACTATTTCCCCATAAAGTGGAACAACTTCCCCCGTCGACTGGTCCAATTGTCCACTGCTGTTACAGTCATCTATACTCAGGGGTGATGGATTTGAAGCGTTGTAAAACTACAATTAAAGCGCATCTGTATGCGTTTTTCTAATTAATGTCCATAAAGTAATAACATTCTTTAAACGTGTCCAAGAAACACAGTAGCAGATGTCTCTACCTGCATTTTATTGTGCTTCGATAGGAAGACGCATCAGAACACCAGTATTTACAACAAAAATGCATCTAGCTGAGACAAATATACGTTTCGTAGTTATATAGGACAATTCTGCTCTAGACTTGGCTTATATTCGTATTATATATGGTGACACTATTACTTGCGAAAAATTTTAGTTTATTGTGAATGAATAAAGATGATAGTTCCGTTTTTTTATTTGACCTTTAGTAAAAATTTGATCTATTATTGAATCATTCATTTTTCTTATCAATTTTTCTTTCTCTTCCTTTTAGACATTTTGTTTATTGCTTTCATCGATGTATAAAAGAAGAAGAAAAAAAACAAGACAACGACTCAATAGAGTGTGTGGACAACTTAAATGTCTTCCAGTGATATGACAGCCATTCAAACAACTTCTCCTGCACGAAATTCAGCTCTTCAAGATTTGTCAAAAGGTGAGATTACAGAAAATATTATTCTCGAAGAGCCATCTCGTTATGGATTCGCAAATCCAAGCGCATTCAACAATCGAAACAATTATGTCTCTAGTACATCTCGAGACCAACCTCATTGGATTACTATAGGTAATAGCGGAAGTACAACAACTATGTTGGGTACTTCATCGAAAATGAATCCACAAATAAGTCATATTAAGAATTCCAAGATATGATCTATTTTTAATGCTCTCTGTTGTTGTTTATGTCTTGGTCTCGTTGCTTTTCATTATTCCAACGAAACGGAAATATTAGTATTAAGGAATGATATTCCAGGTGCATTAAATACTTCAAGAAAAGCTCGAAGAATAAACATCAACACTACAGTGCTCGGTATAATTCTTCTCATTGTTTATATAGTTCTTCCCACAGCATCAATGAAGCAATAAGTTGCCTTTCTTTTTCGTAAATATTTCTTAATAGTTGTTCTAATAAAATAATATCAACGTTGATAAGAATTCTTTTTCTTAGTGATGTCTGATCAGTAAATTAGGTTTCTTTCAAAAAATTTGTGGAAAATTCTTAAGATTATATGCAGAATATGTGAGCCATTTGATGAGATCTTCGTGAGCAGAAGACCAAACTCATCATGGTATGCTCTTTATTACTTAACTCATCTTTCTCTCAAATTTGATATCTAACTGATAGAATATGTTTGACATTGAACAAAGATTATTTTTCATCTTTTATTAACATTGATCATTTTTTATTAAATATGATTGAAAAATCAAAAATCAAATGAAGAATAAATAATTATTTAAATACAAGATATATTTATCTTAGATACCATTAGGTTTTTCTGTTCTTTAAAATAATTCAAATAAGAACAGATTTTCTTTAAATGTTTTGGAATTCTCATAATAGAGTTTACTATGATTTTTTTCGACTCGTATAAAATATATTTTTTATTCAATATGTGTACTCTACGAAGCAGACTCCAAATTAATAATCATATCAAAACTTTTATTTATCAGCTAGATTTTCTTTTATTTTCTTAAAAATCGAACATGTTTGTTGGAGTCTAATTCTGAAGAAAAAACAAGAATTGAATCAGAACAAAAGAATGAAATAATATTATATTCTTCGCAGAAGATAGCCTTCACTATGATGATTTTTTCATAGAATTTTAGGTGTAGATGTGGATGTCGGCGTGGGGTGTGAGTTAACAGATGACCAACACCCACATTCACACCCACACCCACATCCACACCCCACACCCACACACCCACACCCACACCCTCACACCCACAC
>CAJNOP010002389.1:0-17951 GCA_905250075.1 Rotaria sp. Silwood1 | reverse complement strand
ACACTACATCTTTACAATTTTTTCGTCTCAAGATACAATTATTTTGCCATTTCATAGTTTTGTACAATTGTTACTGGATGATTGAAGCTCCTACTCTCACATCTTCACTCTCAAGAGTAGAGGGGATAACAGGATTGTTTTTCGATTTATTGGATTTATTTCGACCATCAAAGTTATCTATCGATAGCATAGAATGTAATTTGACTGTGTCAAAAAAAAATAGAGAAAGTCCAGAAGTGTTAGACGTCACTCACAGCTGATACGACACCCTTGAGTAAATGTTCTTGCCTTCGCCATCACTTTAGTACCTGTCCTGTACGTAATACTTTCTGTTGGATAACTAAATATATAGCAGAATTTGTTAGATAATGGTATATATCCGTCACTCTACTACCTTGATTGTTCTCTTTCTTTTCTATATCTATATATGATTCTTCTACTTGGATTATTCCTTTAGTTCTCTTCGATGGATTTTTCCTTTTGTTTCTTTCGTATATGTAATTGTGATTTAGTTTTCAATAACGAGGAGAAGAAGAGGAAGAAGAAATGTGAGAGTTAAAATTAACAGAATTTTATAGAAAAATCCCGATCAATCCTAAAAAAATAAATTATGGTAGTTGTTCAAGAGTAGAGAAGTCTTTTATTTGTTGAAATTGTTGTTTGCATTGTTCAAAGATGTTATTTTATTGAATAAAAGTCGATTTTGAAATTTTTGAAAAATCATGAGTTATACCAAACAAGATTCAAAATTCATCATCAAAAATTACCATTAGAAAAATATCTTGTGTACTTTTCATTTTGTAGAAAAATAAAACAATTTTTTTGTTTTTATTTATAGATTCTATTCAACATCAAGCGATGCTTTAGCTTTTCATGAAGTTTATAATATATTATTAACATTAAAATATATAGATAATAATTGGATAATAACAATTCATTATGTTCTAAAAAGAAAAGTTGCTACTTGAGTAGAAAAAGTAACAAAGAAAGAAGAAGATTCAGAAATTGAATCGTTGAAATCTTGTTAATCTTGTAGTTTTCATGAGTGTATTCCAAGGAGTATCCAACTCATTTAAATCAGTTAACTCAGTTTGGCTTGCTTAAGGGCTCTGCATTGATAATCGTCCTTACGTTAGGTACATTTAACTCGCCTGAAATTTGAAGTATATGCTGAAATTGTTGTAGAGAGATTATGGTAAAACTTTTAGTTCTGTACATTGACGTCTGTTTGAGAGCATATCAGCAATATGTCTTTTAGTGACTTAATTTGAGTCAAACTGAGTTAAGTTGATTTAAAGTGAGGTAAGTAATTCTATCTTTTGTGCTGTGATTAACTCATTTTAATTCACTAAATCACCTATATTTGATACTCCTTGCTGTATCTATACTTGTTATTTTACAAAAAGAAATTTCTTATTATTACTCTTTTTCCAAACAAAATCTTAAAATAAATCATATTTCATTAAATATATTTGCGTCTCTCTTCGGTCAACATACAGTCTGAGGAAAACATTTCAATAACTGACAATAACTACTTAATTTTTTGCTTTTATGACTTCATAGCATTTTAAAGATATAAATTTAACTCTTCTGTTTAAGTTAATCTGTTTTTTTCCGAAACAATAGTTAAAATTTCGTACAAGAAAAAGTAATAGTGTTGCATAATGATTCTGTTCGCCATCTCAAAAACGTAAAACAAGTTGCATTATACTTTATATTTATATAATTTCTCAAATATGGTAATCATGAAATGAACACATTGGAATTTTAACATAAAAGAGATATAAAACAGAATTTAACAAAGCAAAAAATACTGAATACTTTAAAAAATATATATACAATAATTTGCAAAAAAACTTAGCCTCGATATTTTGAACACCACTCTCTTAGAATTTATGTATTTCTATACGAATTCTCATATGGTTGGATAGTTCACGAAAAATGCTATGTATGGCTAGATTTTGATCTCTGTTGAAACCATTTTCGGAAGAAAAATAAAGAATATAAATGTCTCAATTGAAAGTGACAAAACAAACTTACACGATAGTATAACGATCTTTTAATTATTCTGTAAACGAGATAAAAAAAACGAGCAGATAGCACGTCAAGGAAAAATCATAGCAATGACAATTCGAAATCAACAAAATTATTGTATAAAGTAGCTACAAATAAATGAAATTTGAGTATCAAAATAGAAATGGATAAAAATTCGTGAAAAACATTGAATTCAGTGATGAATTGACTTCGACTTCAGTCTTGCTTGAAAACTTGAACAGTTTGTTAAAACTAGTGTTGATAATGAGAAAAGTTCATTGAACTTATTTTAAACAATTCTGAATGGTATAAATCAATAAAAACATGCGAAATAGTTTTGAGAAAGTATAAGTTTTTTTTGTCACTTTCAATTCAAACATTTATATCCTTTATTTTTCTTCCAAAAATGGGTTTCAAAGAGATCAAAATCTAGCCACGCATAGCATTTTCGGTGAGCTATCCACCTATATAAGAATTAGTAGAAAAAATATCACAACAGAGAATAGCAGCATCCTCAAAACGAGTCCGTATTTTTCATATAGTCTAGAATAACGGTACAACATGTGAACCTCTATATCTTCTTAATAAACACATGTTGAATTAATAATTTTTATTATCAGCTAATAGAAAATATTCTCCTTTTTTGGGTCGTATATAATCTAATTTTGTTATACATTTATGAAGAAAAGGACATGAGACGAAAAAGAAACACTCGAATAATAAAATTGCAATTCTTTATGTGGATTCATAGAAAAGATCTTGCAAATGACAGTTAATTTGATTTTTTGTAAACTCATCAACAAACGGTCTTATAAAACAATACTTAATTCAATTTTATGAAGTGGTCAAAATGTTCTTGCAAAACAATTGTTAATTATAATTGAATTTCATCTTACAAAATCTTTTTGATGAGTCCATCAACAAAAAGATGCAGAAAAATGATTATGCTAATGTTCTCTGTTTTCTCATATCATTTTACTTATCTTTTCTGGCAAAACAAAAAAAATTCTCTATCAGTTGTCTTTGGACGTGCTTATGAAGACATATACGGGTCCCATTTTATGGAAAAGTGTACTTCTCTGTGATGCTACGTCATTTCGTTCATGAATGTGTAATAAAAATAAATATGAACTTTACTTCTATCTAGAGAGTGATACGTAACCAGAAATAAATTTTAGACGTTGATTTTGATGTTCATGTCAATAATAATTCTTAATTTATTAATTTGTCTTATTTTCTGACAAATAGATTTTAGAAAATTTGAATTTTATATTCTATACTTAAAAAAAATGTTTTTGCTCTGTAATAAAAATATTTTTTACCTTTGTTTTTTCTTCAATATTATCACAAACAAAATCTGGCTACAGATATAAAAAAAATAACAATAATAGAAAAAGAAACAATTGTTTTTTTTGCGATATAATCAATAGTATGTCGTTTTCTTCCTCGATTTCTTTTTTTAAAAAATTCAAATAATTAATAGAAGAATAAACAAAAAGAAAAAGAATCATCATCATCATCATGGTAATGATCGAATTTGTGTTATATGTTTTCGATCATATGGGCAATCGGATAATAAACTTGGTCGTTTAATAACACTTGCACATTGATTACATAATGTACATTGACATGGTAATAATTGTGTATCAACTAAATTTTCATAACATATTGTACATAAACTTCTTGCATTTGATGGATTATTTAAATTCATTTTTGTTTGTAAACTATAATTATATAATTTGGGAATGAATACATTTCACGTATGTTGTCATTTATTCGAATATATAATGAGGGTGTAGGTGGGTGGGTGTGGGTGTGGGTCATTTCCGGAAGTACACCTACACCCACACCCCACCCACACCCACACCCCCCCACACCCACACCCACACCCACACCCACACCCAAAAGTCTGTCCAGTTCCCACTCTGATCCATACTCGCACTCACATCCACACCCATGGGTAGTTTCGGAACACTAATGATCAGTCATTTGGCATGTTTTCTTCGGTTTCTGTCGTAGTTTGCTTCTCTCAAAACAAGTGCATCACAGTTCTCAAAAGCACAGTCATATAAATAAAAATGGTGACTTGAGTTTATACTGTAACGAAGAGAAAAAAAATTCAAAAAGAAAAAAAAGTTTAGGTGGCAGAGTTCATATAGGAGCAAAGTATAGAAGCAACAAATTAATTAAGTAATGGCTTACTTCTTTATTTTCTCTATGGTATAAAATGATGACTTTTTGCTAGTTTCTGAAGTATTTCTAACACTTCATAACTTTGGATAAATATTATCATGAGAGGTCACGTGCTTTCTCTATTATTCTTGTGCATAAATATCATGCGGTCCTATTCACAAAATGTGCACTCAATGATGATGTTATTAATGGTCGATTCAGAATTTCAATATTTAAATCTATCTTCTCAAGCGTTTGCTACCAATACAGTCACTAATATACGACAATGTCAAATGATGTGCGTGATTCAAGAACAATGTCGTACTATCAATTTTCATGAATCAACTAATCAGTGTGAATTGTTCGCCGATACACCAGGCAATGGTGGTATGATATCAACACGATTTGGTAGTAAAGCAATGGTCGTCATCGACGGCACACGAATACCTGCTGGTTAGTGTTTATTTACTTATCTATATATATATATATCTATGTCTCTGTCATCAGAAATCTCTCGAGATGAATGGACTAAAATATGTTTTAACTAGTCTTATTCCATCTGATCAATCGAACCATTCTTCAGACGAAGCTTTTTAGGTTCTCTATGTCAGGATCAGTGTAGGACTCATCAGCATGAAGTATAAAGAGCATCCTTTTCATTAAAGATGTCACTTTGAACAGTAACAAATGTAACATCTATTCTAAGGCATATAACGAAAAAAAATAAAGAAAAATTTGTCTCCACCAATTATAACTTCAACAATATCAATTCAAAAATTCAAAAATTGTTTTTTGAATGTTCTTTGATCATCAATGAAAGTCAGACACATAATTCAATCAAGATGTTTTAAATCAAGATATTTTCTTGAGTAAATAAATACAAATTATTATTTCTAAATAACAGCTTAAATGATTGACTTCAATTAAACGATACTCGAACTCTAGACGTTAACGACGCTCAGTATGTTTATTGAAAGTAATAATGTAAAGTATTCAACAGTAGTAATAGCTCGAATATTAGACTTAAGAAAATCTAATAAATAATGATCTTCATATCGGTAGTCTAACTAAACTTGCATTTTTGAATAAACGTCAGTAAAACTGCGTATAAAAAAATAAATATGCAGCTCTTTCTTATCTTACAGCAGATGTTTGCATTATTAATATAATTTTAATACTTTTCTCTTCCACGTCATCTCCGTATAAACATATGTAAAAAGGAATTTCAATTACGTAGAGTTTCCCATACGTGTGTTCATTCCCGTCATTTTCACGAATGAAGCGAGAAATACTTTTTTTTTTTACCAATGACTTTTTGAAATAGCAACCATTAGTAAATAAAGATATATTTACCTCTTAAAAAATATATTATAATGAAACTTGTATGGCTCTAGATATGAATATTGCTTTCTGAAACATTTAAAATTCTGACTAAAACTTCTACAATCAGTTTCGCTTCTACAGTTTTAGACGAAAAATAGTCATGTTCTGAATTCAGAAACAGATCAAGAATCATCGATTCGGCTATTCGCTAAGTCCGAAAATAGAACATCAATGATTGAGCAATCAAATCTGTAGTTAGTTAAAAAGGATTTCATATTGGAGAATCTTCATTTTCTTGATTTCGAAATGACCAATGTACTTTATGAGAAAATGATAGAATGAAAGATACTCAACAATATGAGGATTCTCCTTCAAGGGGTAAAAAACTGATTCTATGTGATAGAAACAATGAAATCAGGTAGAATCGAAGGAATCACTAGAAATCATACAGATTAATTTGTAATTATGTTGAATAAATGGAAACGCACGAGATCAGTCTTCTTCAATATTCATATGTATTTCAAAGGGTCCTAGCAAACGAGAGTTTCTACAAATAAAACTTCTGTTTGTGATATTTTTCATGCTGAACAACTAACTTCCTCGATGTTTAATATATTTTAGTAGATGTAAAAAAAAATAAAGTCATAGTTGCATGCAACATGTTGAGAAGTTAGCTGTTCAGCATGAAAAATATCATAAACAGAAGTTTTATTTGTAGAAATTCTCTTTTGCTAGGACTCTTTTTTGTACATATGAACACTCATGAAGATCGATCTCGTTCATTTCCATTTATTGAACGTAACTACAAATTAATCTATACAATTTCTAGCTATTTCATCTATTCATTCTCAGTTATTCTATTGAGTCCAGATGATTTTATTGTTTCTATCACCATAGATAGTGTCATCTTTCCCACCCTCTTTGAATTCTTCAATATAAAATTCTTTTACCATACAGACATTTGTTCCCTCTACTATTGATGTTCTAACTTCTGGCTAAGTGAAAAATATCTCCAAACTTGAGAAATTCGGAATCGGTACATGCATAGTTGAAACTTATTGAGTTCAATAGTTTTTGACTTGAACTTCATGTGTGCTTTACAGAATACCGGAATCTAGGAACCTTAACGTCGCTGGATGGCTCCAAAGTTATTTGAGTTGATGAACGCTTCATTTTGTAGCTCTCAATAAAACATCGTAGACTCAATAGCTCAATAATAGTTGTAATGAACCAATTTTAGCGAAGAGAAGTTACCGTTACGTTACTAAGTAACTGGTAACGGGCCGTTACTAGCTACCCGGTAACGGTCTTCTAACCTTCCTGGGCCATCTTCTCGTACCTTTAGAGCCTCAAGTCCCGATATAGGACGGTACCCTTGGGCCCTAACGTCTCAATATATGGAAGGTATCCTTGGGTCTTCAAGTCCCAATATAGGGGTACCTTTGTGTCTTCAAGCCCTATTGTAGGCGGGTACCGGTCGATCTTCAAATTATAATATAAGGAGTGCCCTTGGGTCCTCGGGTTCTACTATCGGGGATATCCTTGTATCTTCAAATCCTGCTATTCTAGTAGTTGTCCACGAAATAAGACAGAAATAGTCTCCTGAAATGAGGCTAATCCTCCCCACACAGAATAGAAGCCCACTGGGCTTCTATTATGTTGGGAAAATCATAAGTTTGAGGGTGGGCTTCTATTGCGATCCAGTTTTTCGTCATATACAGTAACATTCGAAATGTTGTTTCCAATGAAAATAATACCAAGATTATAATAAATTTATTAAAATTCCTATGCAACTGTATATATGAGGAGCACGACTGTTGTGTGTCAGACAATTATGTGCAGACAATTGTGTATGGACAATTGTGTGCAAGAAAATTGTGTGAACGAACAATTGTGTGTTAGATGTTTGTGTGCAGATAATTGTGTGCAAAATGAGTGTGTGCTATGTGCAAATAAATATTTTTTTCAAAAAAATTGAAAGACAATGAATGTTATTAGTTCTATGCAATCTAGCTTTACATATCTGTTTGTTGCATTGTGTACATCACCAATATACATTATTTTCATAAGTACGTTCTTGAACGTAATCAAAACCGTTCTCAATCAGAACTGAGTTGCTTTTTTCAGTTTTCAAAAATAAAATTGACATGATGTGTTCGTACTTTCAATGTGGTCTGTATGATAGTGAATTTTGAATGACTGTAAATGGATATCTTCTACAATTCTCACTTGTTTAAATACTTTCAAGGAAAATTGATCGATGTCCATGCACATGACCGTCTGTTCTCATAATTGTCTTACACACAACTGTCTGTTCTCATAATTGTTTTTCACACAGTTGTCTGCACACAATTGTCTTACACACAATAGTCTTACACACAACAGTCATAGACCCGTATATATGTAGTGGTGTTTCGATTGACAGAACTTGGGAAGAGAGTCAACTACTGTTTCAAAAAGTTTCTTAGAAATTTTCGAAGAATTTCTCGATAAGTTTTCAAAAATTTCTTAAGATGACCCTCAAAAAATTAACTTTTCCTCAGAATCACTGAGATTGAGGAAAATATATAGGAAGATAGCCTGTCATTTGGTCTTTCATAAACGATAAAAATTTTTCTTCGGTATCTCCTTTTTTCCGAAAAATTTTCAAGATTTTTGGCAACCCCCGTTCGAAAAACCAGCAGTTTTTGAAAAAAAATCCAAAATTTTCTTTCTTTTTTTCCCAAAGTTGTAGTCGAACGACGCATCTCCACCAAAAGTCAAATATAATGCCATACAAAGTCAAATATTTTTTTTTGTTTGAAAGAGCGTCAAAAACTGCAGTTCCTATGAGAGCCCTTTTTTTTGATAAAACTTTACTACTTTTATATTGATAAGTAATTTTATTATACGAGCACCATTTTTTTTTTGAGGGGTTTTTGAGTGATTGAACTTGTGAAGCCTTTTCTTCATGAGGATAAGAATTTTAAAAAAGAGCCCTCATAGGCACTGCATCTTGACATACTCTTTCATATGAAAAAAAACAATTAACCATATTGATTGAACATCCATAGAGAACTTTTGGAGAGGCGATAAGCTATTTTTCGACCATTGTTTGGTTCGTATCTATCTCAGACATCAAGACAGGAAGCTAAAAGTTTTACCACAGACGTACTTTAATACTCCTAATATATCTTCAAAGTTTCATGCTATCTCGATGTTCTGGAGCTGAGATCGAATTTTGAGGGAGGCGAGTTTAACAAGGTTTGTAAATCGTTAAGCAAAAAAACGAAATTTTTGAAGATTGGAATGACTTAAGGCTACATCAATTTCCATTCTTGGAATGGGTCGAAATTAGTGTGAAATTGGGATCGCTTTGATAGGTTTCTATCTAGTACAAACACTCGCACGGTTCTCTGTGCGATACTATAAAAGCATCTTCGAATATGAGAAAAAAAATTTTCGAAAATTTCCCCTGGAGAATGTGCAAAAAAACTTTTCTTTCTTCCTTCGCCATTTCGATTTTGGTGGGCTTCTATTACATCTGGAAAATTATAGTGATGAGACTGGGCTTCTATTCTGTGGGGGGAGAGTTACCCAGGCAGACAATAAACGGCCAGAAAGGTGTTTTAACGCGTTAAAAAAGCGTTTACACCGTTTTAACTGGTTTAAACGCATTTACTACTGAATTTTTCACTTTTAAATCGTTTTTACACTTTATTTTCAACTAAATTTAACAAAACCGTTAAAAACGCACCAATTTCGCGTTTTTTTCGAAAAAAAACCGTTGTAACAGTATTTTCCCGTTTTGCTTCGATTACCAAAAACAATCAAAACTACAAAAATTTTATTATTATGCTGTCAGTAAATCATGTGCATCGTCACTAACTAGTTATTAGTAGGTAATAGTCTGCGCTACTAATCTGTTACTAATGAGTAGTACATTTTTAATTTAACTATTCTGTGACAGTTATACCTGGTTGAATTTATCTAAATCACGTAACACAACATAGTGAGTAATCAGTCTGGTTACTTTCTAGTAAGTAGTAAGTTTTACAATTCGTTGTTTATTAGTAACAGGCAACTGATGGTTAGAACATGTATTTTTTCCTAATAAACAGCAAAGGATCAGATCCGATATTTATTATTAGTGAACAGAAATTTTAAACCACGAAAATTTTTTTTTATCATTAAGTCGAAGTCAAAATCGATAGCAGTATAACGATCCTACTGAAAATACTCCGTGTAGTGAGTTTTCATATTCTATATTGATGTATTGTCAGTGTATCTACTCAGCAATATTCCACTGTCAATTAAAAATCGTTAAGATAAATATTGTTCGGTGTTAATATCTGATGAGAATGTAAAAAAACTTATCTTTGATTTGCATCAGAGCAACTGCCATAAACTGATTTGCTAAACAGAAATAGTCGTGCAGCACATCTCATGCTGAATATCTTTAACAATCAGCGTATAGACGATTAACGTTATAGTGATTTGTTCAATGAATATTATAACATCATCGTAACCAATATTGGTTTATTTTACTGCACATTTAAGAAGATTAATTCTAGCTCAGTTGTATTTTGTGAATTATAATAAGTGCAGACAAATATTGTTATCGTTCAAAAACTAAATGGAAGGGGGAAATCATCATTAATGTTACTACATGTTAATATATTATACTAACAACATAAACGATTCCTTCCTTCTTAGATTATATGATAATCATAATCTTCTCTATTTCTCTTTTAAAAGTGCAAGTACGTATGCGCAACAATCATGTGTAACCAAGATAAACAAGTTATCCTGTTCTCATATAGGTTATAATTAAAAAATGACATAGATTTTAGCTGTTTCAACAAAAGTTTCAAAACTTGACTATTGTATATTTCATCTAGTTATCATCGTCACATAGAAACAGAGTTATCATCAGTCCACATTTGCAAGAAATTTTTTCCATTCTGTCTTTTCTTTCCGTCCGTTCAGTTCACAGAAAAAGGAAAAAAGAGGTCATTCTTTTATCACTCTCTCGTCCGATTATTCGTCTGTTCTTTTCATTTGGAATTCATTTGTGTTCTGTTTCGTTCACAGAGTAGTTGCCTAACTGAGTAGGCCATTTTATTTCTAACGTATACTTAAAATTAATGTTAAATTTACTATATGTAATGGCACATACTTCTGTTGTGTAAGACTGGATATGTTCGAATTAGATAAGTTCTTTTCTGCGGAAATCACTCAGAACGAGAGAAAAAATAGGGCACTTACTGCATTGCTATTAATAGTGAGTTTCTGTGAAAAATACTTCAATATTCACTAGGTTAGTGTTGACTTAGACATAACATATACGATACTTATGACAATACAATTAGCAGAGTCGCTTGCATACGATAAACATAGCACGGTCCATTAAATATTCCTCACTTGAAATGTTTCATATAGAATGTTCATCAAGAATACGTGTGACATATGAGACGTTTGAAACAGTTGAGTTTTCTACTCGATGAAAAGGGAATCTTAACTCATCGAGATATGAATGAGCTTTAAAAGAAATATCGTCACTACAGGAAAAAGCAGATAGCATTCTAATGCATAGGTGTGTCTTAATCAATTTCGCGACCGACTTAATACATACTATAATTATGAGATTTCGTAGTGCGTTGATGACATTTCTAGTTATATCATATCTCCGTACTTTGATATCTTAGAATTTTATCGAAATGAAGTTAAATTTATTAATGATACTTGAAAAGAAGATGTGTCTACCATAGTAGTTCCGATTGTAGTTTTCATTACATTAGAAGCTGGTTAGATAGTCCGTGCTTTGCCTTTTCATCAATTCCTATGTTAGTCGTACTATTTTAAATCTATTCATCAGTCTATCTTATCGGTCACTTATTTGAAACATGAATGAAAATAATTCAGTTCTCTTCTCGTTGATAAACTGATCGATTATATTCAGATTATCGTTAGATTAATGTTAATTTGACATATGTTTATAATTTATACTTTGAAAACAGTGCAGAGAATTTATCTCTCGTCAGTTCGTTTCGTTTTATGTTAAGAGTAAGTTTACATTTTACTATTTACTTGTTGGTATTTTTTTCTTTTTGTTTTTTTTCTGATAGTGGAATGGTATGACAAGGTGTTAATACTGTTCGATTAAACCTACATTTTTTTATCTTTCTTACCACTATTGAAAAAAAAAAGAAAAAAATACCAATAAGTAAATAGTAAAATATAAATTTACTCTTAACATAAAACGAAGCGAACTGATGAGAGATAAATTCTGTGCACTGTTTTCAAAGTATTAACTATAAACATATGTCAATTTAACATTAATCTAATGATAATTTGAATATAATCGATCAGTTTATCAATGAGAAGAAAATTTAGTTATAAATTATTGGTACTTCATCGTTTAGATGAAACGTTTGTTGATCATTAAGAGACGTGACAAGGGAAATTATTTCAACTATTTAAACAGTGTCATTAGTCGCCAAAAACGCGTTAAAACAGTTATAATTTCAATGACTCGAAGCGTTTAAACATGTAAAACGTGTTTAAAGTTAATTTTTCATAAACTGTTTTAACGCGTTTTTTGCGACTAATGACACTGTTTAAATAGTTGAGATGTTGAGACGTTTAAACGCCGTTTTTGCCGTTTTGTTGTCTGCCTGGGTAGTTAAAAAATGCACCACTCAGATGGAGAGAGCCTGCTTCTTGGTAATGTATCGAGTGGAGCCCAACAAGTGTAGCGAAGATCCACAATTTCGAAGACTGTACATGGCCGTGCACAACCGGTTACGATGTCGTAGACAGCCGTAAACGGTATTATTACAATGGTAAATGTGTCATAAATCACCCTTTTGGCTAGGGCAGCATTAAGGTCGTGTAACGCCGTGTCGTATGGGGCAAAACAGTACACCGTATACTGCCGAAGTAGCCCTTATTTCAGCCTTAATTTGGTGGTGACAACTGTGTACAGAACTGCTAAGGGCCGTATACCAACGTATCTAGCCGTGTTTCACAATAGATGAAACTCCTTCAGAAAATGTATTTTTAAGGCATTTTCACAGAAAGGAATAAAAAATCCTTTTTCAGGTACTTCTGCACGTAGGTCTCTAGACGGCTTCCTCAAGAAATCTTAACAAATTCCTCTCAACGCGCTTTCACGCTAATTCTTATGAAAGGCCTGTAAAACCACTTTTTAAAATCCTATCGAAGAAAGGCCTTGAAAACTCGTTTTGAAGCGAAATCAGATAAACTTCTTTTTTAGGCAGTTTTTACAAAAAGACATTTTTTTTATATAAAAACACCCTTAAAATGACGGCTACACTAAGAAGAACCCTTAAAGCTGTTTTTTTCTAACGATGTGAATTCGCTTGAATCAAAAACTGTCTATCGCAATGGTAGTTGAGAAAAATACATTTTAGAGCCCTTGTCAAGGTAATTTTTTACAAAAAGGCGCTTTTTTTTCTATAACAGCCTCCTGTAAGAAAGGTTATGATTAGGAGAACGGTTTCAAATGGCTTTTTCAACCGTGATAAATTCGTTCGGACTGAAAACTACATATCGCAGTGGTAGTTGAGGAAAAAGCATTTTGAATGCCTTTTAAACACATTTTTTAGAAAAAGGTGTTTTTTCTATAGCAAATCCGTTGACCGTAGGGTTTCCAATGCAAAAAAGCTTTACAAATGACTTTTTCTAACGACATAGATTTGCTGGGATCAAAAACTACCCACAAGAAAGATAGCTTAGAAAAAGGCGTTTTTTGTCTATAAAATCACTCTGAAAGAGCGAGGAGACCGAGAGAAAATCTCAAAATGGCTTATTCTGACACACTAGGTTACTTCGAATCAACAGCTGTTTAGGGCAGAAGTAGTTGCGAAAAAGGCATTTCAATGGGCTTTTTAAGGCATTTTTCAGAAAAACAATTTATCGAAGAATTCTAATTTGTCAGAGCTCCCAGTTATGTATGGCAGATCTTGAATCTGGAAGTATTTCATGGTACATCCATTAAGCCTTAAGAGATAAAAGCATCTAAAAAGAAAGATACCACCTTTGAAATGTTTTTTTATTTATTTGTGGCTCACTGCTGAATAAGTTGTTTATATAGATGTATCTCCGCAAAACAAGACGGTGAGTGATTAGTAACTAAAAATGGCATGAAAAGGCGTTTTCAAAGCATTTCTCAAGAACGGCTATTTTTTATTGAATACCATCGTACCCAGGTTCCACTCATGGAAAAGCCTTAGAATGTCTTTTTCAAAGAGCATCATCCCATTTGTGTATAAGAGAACCTGATGTTGATGGACTTGTGAAAAGGGCTTTTTCAGGCGTTTTCAAGGCATTTTGGCTGAAAAATAATTTTCTTCCACAATTTCTATTAACTAATGAGCACTTTTAACTACGTGTGTTATGGTCTTTCATTTTAAAGTTTTGTTTGCTGTAACGGTAGGTATCTAAAGGATGAGAAGATATTGAGAAAGGTACTTACTTTGAAATGACTTTTCAATGCAGGATGTGCTACAGTCGAATAGGTTGCATACATATAGCTACATTCACAAAACAAGATGTTGAATGAGTAGTGGGCAAAAATGGCTTGCAAACACCTTTTGAAGGAATTTTTCGAAAAATTTCACGTCTTTCTTTGAACGTTGCTTATACCTATTCTTTATTTATGGAAAAGCCTCAATATTGCTTCTCGAAAAGCATCGTGTCCTTTGGGTTAAAGGTGTCGTAATATAGAGAGACTGGAGAGAAACAAGCTTTTTAAGATGCTTTTAAGACATTTTTACTCACGAATTCATTTCTTGAGCATTTTAAGTCAGTTAATTAGAACTGCTGCATAGGTATGACAGGCCTTAGATATTAAGGTATTTTTTGCTGTAAACATAAGTCTTGCAAGGATAAGAGGATATAGAGAAAGAGTGTCTGTGACACGACTTTTTAATGAGGAATATATTACAACTGAATGAGTTGCTTATATAGATCTCCCTCTGTAGAACAAGATGCTTAATAAGTGATGGGTAAAATGGACTACCAGAGATCTTATCATGGTATCTTTCTCAAAAACTCATTCTTTTAATTCAATATGCTGTTTACAGTTGGTATATACAATAGCTGGCAATATCATTCACTTCTCATTTACACTCGCCCTATGTTTATTGACGTCGTCCACAGTGAAATTTACGGTTGCTTTTTACGGCGCATCTAATACCCAGTAAAGCATCGTATACGACGGCTGTGAAAGATAACTTTAAATATATATCGCTTGCCAGTGTAACTTATAAAGGGTGTTCCAGAAATTCTGAAGTAAATTTAAAATGCATCGTTCTCGTAGTTGACAAAAGCAAACTGTTTGAAACTTTGGCAGATTATTATGCATGCTTAGTACTAAATAACTACAAAGTTTCAGGTATATAACTTGTACTATGGATGAGAACCAGTAATAACATTATCATGTGCTATTTTTCCAATTTTCCTGATCATCTTCCGGGTGTGCCAAAATGTTTGCAACATTTTTTTATTTTGCCTATATCTGGGCATAAGTAGATGATGAAATCTTGGATTTTTTTAAAAGATGCGCCATGAAAAGCTCTACAACAATTGTAATAACTAATTCCTATTAACTTGTTTTAATGGTTTCCACTATACTCAATATAAAAAAAGCCTACATGATAGTAGTACTTCTCACCATGCTGTGCATAATAAATAAATGTTTGGAAGACTTTTTTTGTCTTTCAATAGGAACTTGTTTCTACAACTTTGGTAGAGCTTTCGACAGCGCATCTTTTGAAAAAAAATCGATGTATTTTCGTTTTCTCAAGCTGAGATACAAGCAAAATAAAAAGGTCATCCAAACATTTATTTATTACGCACAGTATGGTCAGAAGTACTACTATCATGTAGGTTTTTCATTTTGACTATGATAGAAACCATTAACACAAGCCAATAGGAATTAAGTTTTACAATTTTTGTAGAGCTTTCCATGGCGCATCTTTCCAAAAAAAGTTTTAGATTTCATCATCTACCAATGCCGAGATATTGGCAAAATAAAAAAAATGTTGCAAATCCGAAAGATAGGAAAATTGAAAAAATAGTACAGGATAGTGTTATAACTGGTTCTCATCCATAATACAAGTTATATATCTGAAACTTTGTAGTTATTTAGTACCAAGCATGCACAATAATCTGCCAAAGTTTCAAACAGTTTGCTTTTGTCAAATGCGAGAACGATGCATTTTAAATTTACTTCAGAATTTCTGGGACACCCTTTAGGTGTACGGCCATTTATGGCCAAGGATGATTGACCTGGAACCCTCGTTCGATAGAGCATCTCCGATGACCCTACAGTCGGCTTCAACACGACTAGTAGTTGTCCCAGCAATCAGAAAATAACAGGCTACTGAAATCTGATTAGTAAATTTTTTGACTAATCAGATGGCGACTTTCTATTTCTCCGTGATATACAGGGCGTAGTCCGCCACATATACCCTACAATCGAGTGATTGTCCTCTGTGACCCTACCTTCCGTCCCAACAAGAGTGCTCATGTAAAAAAACGCAAAAAAAAATATCAGATTTTAATTGATTATTACCCGTCAACTAATTTTCATCTATCATTACCTTTTTATCGATTTTAATCGATTGCTACCAGTGAATCTATTTGAATCCATTATTACCTTGTAATCGATTTTAAACGATTATTTATCTGTTAATTGATTTTAATCACATATTGAAGATAAGCACCTTTCATGAATTTCGAACAGAAAACCCTAACTTTTCCATGATTTTTTTATTTCTCATGTTATGAAACTATGAACTTAACACTGCACCAAAATCAAGCGACCAATGTAACATTGGAACTCCTGTATAAATTGTTTCGAAACTGAGATGGTGCAATTACACCAGAAACCGATTAAAATCGATTAAAATTAATTAAACTCCTAATCGATTATTGTGATTTTGAAAAATCGATTTTAATCGATTCCGAGCGAACAACATCGATTAAAACCAATTATTGGATCTAATTTAATCGAACATTAATATGTTTATTTGATTTTTTTGTGGTTATTCAAAACTTCATTTTAATCTAATTTTTTTCAATTTTTTTACATGGGTAGTCGTTGCCTCACTAATAACAAAAAGAAAAGCTTCTGAAGTCTCATTAGTCCAATTATTGACCAATCAGATGGCGAATCTGTATTCCACTCTAATGTATAGGCCGGAATCCCACACATATAGACTTCATTCGACAGAGCGCTCCTATAACCCAATGATCGCCTCGGCATAATTAGTAGTTGTCCTAGTAATAAGACAGAAATACGCTCGTGAAATCCGATCGGTGAAAAATTGACCAATCAGACGGCGAGTTTCTGTTACTCTGTGATATATAGGGCGAAGCTCACCACACATACTCCTGACTCGAGAGAGCGTCCGCGATAATCCTACGATTAGTACCACCATGACTAGTAGTTGTTCTAGCAACAGAAAATAAAAGGCGTCCTGTGATCTGATTCGTCGACAAATGCAACAGTCAGATTTTAGGAGGCCTTTCCTTTCTTATCATGTGAACAGTTACTAGTATAGCGGGTCTTGAAGACGCAATCGTATCTCCCATTGTACGAATTGAGGATCCAATGCTCCCTCTATAGCAGGACTTCAAGACCCAACGGTATCCCATTATACAAGGACTTGATGATCCAAGAATACCCTGCGTATATTGGGTAATGGTATCTTCCCACTTCTAATCCATTTGCAATTTTTCAAAGGTACTTCAGTATAGTTAACTATCGTGTATCCTGAAAGTTTCAGAAGGAAATATTTCACTAAAGATGAAAATGGTCCATTGATCATCATGGAGAAGTTGTCAGAATGTTGAAGCCTTCGTTTTTCAAGCACATAAGTTCATGTTTTGAGATGTGAAAGAGCATAAATTGGACTAAAGCTATATGATAAAAGATCCGTAGATTCTTATGTGTTACTATGAAAATAAAACATAAATCGATGAAGGTGTATTCTACTATCATTCTATCTAATTCGGTAATTATCTATATTTAGCAAATTTCTCTATAAAATAAATTTCAGAAGATCTGAAGTTATTAGGAAACAATATACTCTAGCTATCTTGATCACAATGCGCACTATTCGAATTGGAATTTCTTAGAATCATATTGAAACTATCACAGATAATTTACTATGTGGGAAGCTGTAGTAGCTGTCCTTCAAAGTCATTGAAAACATAATCTTTCTATAATATCATACAAACTCTGTTTATATATACTATAATTCATAGTAATCTTTGCTCAAAGAACTGTGTACATGTTTAGAAAACGAATTTTTCCTTGTTCCTATAAAACTCTAATCTCGTCGGAAGCGATTTTCTCAAATACATGCTACTAAATATAGATTGGGGTGGGTGTGGGTGTGGGTGTGGGT
>CAJNOP010002388.1:0-17951 GCA_905250075.1 Rotaria sp. Silwood1 | reverse complement strand
AAAAAAAAACGTGACGAGTTGACACATTCCCACACCCACACCTACCCACACTTACCTCTCCCATACCCACGCCCAGTCACACCGACCCACACCCGCCTACGCCGACACCATACCCACATTGCCACCCGTAAGAGTACTCAGAAGTAGAGTTTTTTATTTGCACAAAACAAAATCGATGACAGAAAGAGTGGAGAACGATGCATTTTTTTGCATCCAGGTGGTTGGTTTTTTCCAACCTGAAAAAGAATTAACATAAAATACTGTGAGGATTTGATGCTGCTTAAAAAAATTGCAACAACGACGATGCTGGTTGTCCCATGCGTTCACAGAAGTTGCGTGTTGGCATACAGTTGTATTAGTAAAGAAACTATGATACTGATGCATAGTACAGAATTTCTCAATGATGTTATAATGATGTTCTTTTTTAATGGTATCAAAACACGTTTATATTGTGCCATAATTATGCCATGATAATCTTAATATACAAAATCAATCGATTATTCAAATATTTGTCATGAAACAATCATAACAAAACTTCGATAATATTCTGAATCATCTATTGGAAAACTAGGAAGTGAAAGTCAAGTGTACATAAATCAGCAACTATCAATTGATTTGCAATCCCTCCCCGAACTAGTCTACGAGTTCGTGACAAAATGGCAATTGATGTTGAGAAAACCGCAAAAACGACAACGAATACAAGCACTTCACATTGGATGTGTATCCTTCAGAACTAAACTAATCAAAGCGAAATCCATTGAATTATTTCTGTATGGACATCTATGATTAATACTTGGTCTATTGATAAATAATGACACTCGAAAAAATTATAAGATAAGTTAAAATTGAAGTACCGAAATTCTGATATATTTTTTGAGCGCATGTTTACGCCAAGGACTTAAGTGAACTGAAAAGTATCAGAAATTTGGTATAGTCGCATACGTTTTTAACATCAGCAAGAAATCAGTAGATTTCAAGTGGAAATGATTATATGCGTTGGTATGTGTGGTATTTTTGTTAAACACAGTGGTTTCAGTTTCATAGCAAAGAAGAAAACGGTAAAACTCTTCGAAATTTATCGTTGATCAGTTATGCTCGTTATTCGTAACGAGTATCATATGAATTATGTTTCCCATAAATTTACGGTAAGAAGCTACGGTAAATTAGCCTACATTTGAATCTCCTATACTTACGCTTTTCTTTCATTAATTGCGTAAGGTGTTTGGTGTTGACGTACGTATAAACCAATCATTTTTCATTACTACTCCATTATTTATTTCTCGAACGACGGTAAGACTTTGTTGAATGCCGCGAGAATACATTTAGAAGTGTTAAAGTATTTCAGTCACCAATAGATGTAGTTTTCAAGAATGAGACTCAATTATGATAGTGTGAGTATTATATTATCTGTTTTCTTTTCTATGCTCTCGTAAATATATATCAATTTACTTATTTCTTTTGCATGTTATATATATGCACAGTATAGCCTATCTATAGTGAACACCTAAGAAACACTTCCAGAATGTTCATGATAGAAAGATCTCCACTGTCAAGAGATTTTCAGTTTTTTTTTGTAATTAAGTGTGACACTTTCTCTTTACTTTACCAGACAAAGTAAAATACTCGAACTTTACTCGGTAAAGTAAAAATAGATATACTTTACTCTAAAAGTAATTAAAGTAAAGTAAAACAAAATGAAGTTGCATTCTTCATATATTTGGCAAATTTCCTAGCCCAGGATTACATATACAGAATCTTAGAATGTATCAAAGTGTATTCCATATTGCTTCATGTCAAAGCTAGTATGAAAAAAAAATAAAAAAGCTGAAAAAGCTCAATTTTTTTATCAAAAACATGAAAAAAATATTATTTGGTTAACTTTATCTCGCTTTATTTTCCACATTTAAAGTATAGTTTTTCACTTTACTTTAGTTTAATTTTTCAAAAAAAAAGATAAAGTACCACCCCTACTTTTAATCAGTGCTAAAGTTGTTCAAGTACTCAGGTGGAAAAAGCACAATAGTAAACGGTCGTATACGAAGAAATTCGTCTCGAAACGGTCATCATACACAATCATTGTGTACGATGAACGTATACGGTGCCATACGTTCCAATACGATCACCGTATACGTTGAACATAAACGACTACCGTGCACGATTATAGTATACGACAATATACTATCGTAGGTTAGTCGTAAGTTCTCAGATCGAAAGTCTGACATCAGATCATGCAACAGTCGATAACATCTTATTCTTATAATGTTATCTGTATGATATTGTCACAAGATCATGTCATATCGGGTGTGTTCATGTTTGTTTTTCAAAATTTCCTCAGATTTTGATAATAAGATGTTAGCAAATATCTAACTAGACTTAAAAATTAAGAAACATGCTTTCATGTTCCTATAGTGATAATATAGAATATCTCAACTGTTAGATTTTATTTTTCTATAGTTGATATTATAGAAATCCTATCCATTATTTTTCATTTTCTTTTACACTGGTAGTATAGAAATTTCTATTTTTGTCTTGCTTTACTATTTAGCCAGCATACAGAGTACCATTTCTACCTCTCATTATGCTATAGTAATAATACAGAAGGTCATATTTTTTAATTCATATTTTTCTATATTGATATTATAGACAATACTTAGTTTAATTGTTTTTATAGTCTACGTGCATAGTATAGAAAATTAGAGTCTTTGTATATTTTTTCTAGATTGATGATATAGAAACGGTTAGTTTTCTGCTTTATTTACCTGAAATGATAACATAGAAAATGATGATTTCTATTTCTTATTCTCCTATCTGGCTGATACAGAAAGTCCTCCTTTTCATTTTTTCTAAATTGATTATATAGATAACCCTTATTTTATTTCTTATTTTTCTATATTCGCAAAATAGATAACAATCACTTTTATTTGCTATTTTTCTATATCAATAATATAAGAATCCTAATTCTCATTTCTTACTTTCCTAAATTGATAGTTTAGAAAATTTTATTTACTATTTGTCATTTTCTATATTGATGATATAGAAAATTCTAATTTTAATTTTTTTTTATTTTTCTAGAGTCATCATATATAAAATCTTTATCGTTCTATATTGGTTATTTAGAATATTTCACTTTTATTGTCTGTTTTTATATATTAACTATAACAAAAAATATCTTATTTTTTAATTCTTATTTGCCTATATGGTTAATATAGATATCACTTAATTTAAATTCTTATTTTTCTACATTCTTAATGTAGAAAAATAAAAAATAGGGTCTTCTATGTTACTATTGTATAAAAGATATAAAAACAAACTGTTATTTATGTAACTAACATAGAAAACTAAATGTAAATTAGGGTTTTCTATATTAGCAATACAGACAACTCGAAAACCAGATTTTTTGTATCAATATTACGCAAAAATAGGCAAGAAAACAAATTTTATCTTCATTACCAATTTAGGAAAATAAAGAATATGAATCTCCATATAACCAATCTAAAACAAAATGGTATTCAGCATTTTCTATATTATTTCTTTAGATAAACTAGATACAGAATTCAATGTTTCGATATCATCAATGGAGAAGAATAAGAAAAATTAAGATTTTCCATATTACCAATATAGAAAAATAAAAAGTAGATAGTTGTATGTGCATCCAATAGAGAAAAATAACGGGTGGGGCAAAAATTTTGCATTAATTTTGTTTTTGATATAACTCTGGAACACAATGTCGGAGTGACTTCATTTATTTTTTGTTAGAAAGAGCAAAGTGTCTAGTGCAAAAATATATAAAAGAATTTGATTGGAAATGTTTTTCTAAGGCCACAACAATTTTAGAACAGAAGGCGTCAGAAAACTCTTTCGGAACTTTTTTCAACTGAGAAAAAATTTCCTATAATTACACAGATTCTCTTTTTATTCGTCTAATGCAGATTTTATAATGTAAGGATAGAGCACTATTGCTTTACAAAAAAAAGAAATTTTCTACATGTTTTATAACGGTAGAAATGAAGGCTTTTATGATACCGTCTGTGTCATCGATTTTTCATCACTGTTGATAGCAGTCGAAAAAATAAACTCTATTTCGCAAGAGAGGTTGCCAGAAGCTATATATTTTATATGAAAAAGAAAGCTTATTGAGTTCTCTACCAAACGATATTATTTGGAATTGGACACAACTTCTCTGTGAGATACTCAGAAAAGAACTTGTTTTCCCGATGCAAAACCAAATTCGAACAATTAATTTTTTTTTAATCAAATTGTCTTTTGTTCATTCTCTTGTATGTTATACCAATTATTTTAATACCAATTAAAAGCCTTCGTTGTACTGAACAACTGTATATATATGGTGCTCAAAAGCGTCGAAAGTGGGTAATGAAAAAGTTCAAACAAATATTTTTGAATAAAAAAAATTTGACCAAAGTTGCGGAAGAATTTTTCCAAGCCTTGTGTTCTAAGATTATTGTGGCCTTAGAAAAACATTTCCAATCAAATTCTTTTATATATTTTTGTAGTAGACACTTTGTTCTTTCTAACAAAAAAAATAAATAAAGTCACTCCGACATTGTGTTCCAGAGTTACATCAAAAACAAAATTAATGCAAAACTTTTGCCCCACCCGTTAAGAACCAAAATTTAAGATTTATCATATTAGTAATGTAGAAAAGCAAGTGATAGACGTCAGCATTTTATATATTATTGTCATACACAAGTAAGAGAAATACTTTGTGTTTCTATATTATTAATATAGAAAAAAAAACCTGATTTACCGTATCTTTAATAAAAAGCAAAAAGAAGAAAACGAACTGTTATTTATATCATCTATACACAAAATTAACAAATGAAAATAAAAATTTTCTATATTATGAATGTAAAAAAATAAAAGAAAACAGATTCTACTATTTTATTACGACGAAAAAATGAGAAATAGTAAGTTAAAAGTTGAAGTGTACTTATTGTATTAACTCACATCTATCTACATGCACACTCATATCCAACGCTGTTAACTGATCGATTCTTTTTATTCTGTCTGTTCATATCTAGAGAAAATAGATGCTGCTTGTCTAAAAAAATTGGAATTTTTATCAGTATGAGGTACATTTATTGCTTCTTAAATTTTTTTCTAACACTCGATTAAGAGAAATCAGATACACATACTTCGTATTTAAATTTCTACAATACGGTTTTTCTTGGACCAATCAAGTATTTTTGTAAAACAGGAATATTGCTTTTCAGTAATACTATCTATACAAGTAAGTAAGATACTCTTTATTTTGCATGCATGTATATATCTGTATCTACATCCTTTTCTTAATGAATACTTAATTCTTAGCATAAGATAGATATCTCCCATTCAATATATACGAGTTTTGTATTACATAAAGTATCTAGGTCATAGTTGTAGAAAGATAATTCTTCTTGTTCCATTCAGTCTATTTTGATGTCATCTAATATTTAACTATACAGATAAAGAGACACCTAGACAATACTATACTGTATAGCAGAGATGAGCACAGGACGGGGCGGTGCGGCGGTCTTGTATCCTGTCCTGTAGGACAGGACGATACTAAAATTTTTGTCCTGTCCTGTCGAGCGGCAGGATAGAATTACACCGTGCGGTGACCATGGCAGGATGAAACTAAAATTCCTGTCCTGTCCTGGTGAGCGGCAGGATGGAGTTAACACAGGACAGGACAGGACCGGATGGGAGATGTTGTCCTGTGCTCATCTCTGCTGTATAGTCATTATTGTTGATGAGTAATTCGTTCATGAAGCAAAGAACGATATTCCTTATCCAATAGAAATTACTTAAATGACACTAAATCTTCAGTTTTCAATGAGTCTGAAATTGTCTTTATATCAATTTATCTATAACTGTTAATTCAAGCATTAAATTGGTATATCGTGCATTCGATTAGATCTGATACTTATATTTCAATCACGTAATTTATCTACTATTTGATGAATTCTAGTTTTTCTATTTGTAAGTTACATAGATTTTATTTTGCTATTTATAGATTAAATGAATTTTTGTTTTTGTTTTTTAGATTATATAAACTTTGTTTTATTTTTTAGATTAATTTTTTTCCTTCTAGATTAAATAAATTTCTTTTCTATTTTTTAGATTATTATAAAAAGAATAAATGAAATAATAGGATATCAGTTCAATTAAATGAGACGTCCAATCTGGTTGAGATCTAAATTCTTTTATGTATGTAGCTTTGATGATATATCGAAACAATACGATTTTATATCATCAAAGCTGCATAAGAAAAACAATTGGTGGCCTCAAGCAGATTGGACACCCAAATAATAGTGTTTTCTACTTCTTGAGAAGGAAGGAGGGCTAGTAGTAGCTTGCGTAAAATAGGATAACAATCCACATAGTATATGACTGTGTACGATCGTTTACAGTAGTCGTACACACGTCATAAATCGTTGTATACGACACGACACTATATGGTCGTAATTCTGACGGCAAGTAATACGGTGAGTTACGGTCGTAGACGATCGTAATATACAATGTATACGACCGTTTACTACTCTCGTAATGTTCGTGCTGAGTAGGTCAAACTTCATTTTTCGATACTATTTTGCAAAGGAGCATGTATTGGACATCATCTCTATCATTATTTATTGAAAATAACATATCTGAAATTATTTATGGAACAATTATTGTACTTGGCGCATACTTTTTGAGAAAAATCATTTACAAAATTTTGCTTAAATATTTTTCTATCAAGGTTAATATGATTGGTTTTGGATTTGAGTGTGCTGATAGAAATACTTTTACATTGTTGTGATCTATGAACAAAACAGAAAATTGCAACAACAACCACAGACTCAAGCATCCCACATGGAGATTGTGATGTTGTGTCCACACCGACATCCTCGCGTTCGAGTGTCCATCACTAGAAAGAATGAGTGAAGAATAATAAACCTTGTTTTATGTTTATGATCGTAATCTATCTTTTTGTAAGCCATGCTTCTTAATCATCGTTATCAGTGGTTTTCTATACGTTGAAAAGTTATAAACTCTTGTACTGTTTTTACTCTTCATAAATCCTTTTTGGATTGTATAAATAGAACAGGCCCCTCAAATAAATGGTTTATTATTCTCCGTTCAGGTTTTAATGTGATTAACACCTTTCATTAGCGGATAAATGAATAATTGATCAAAAATATTTCATTTTTACTACTCTTTCCACTGTTGATGACATATCTACTGTTCTTTTGTTTAGTTATACTCATGTAAAAAAAATTGGATTAAAAATCAATTACAATGGCACTATTGTAATCTGATTGTAATCAGATGTTTCAGCTTTACAAGACAAAATTATTTTGATTTTGATTATTTTAAAAATCTATAATAATCGTTTATTGTAATTTTGAAGATAATCATTTATAATTGATTATAATAGATTTTTAAAATAATCAAAATCAAAATAATTATGTTTGTTAAAGAAGAAAAATCTGATTACATCAGATTGTAATAGGGCTATTATAATGGATTTTTAATCAAATTTTTTTGAATATGGGTAACTCATAAAATTCCATCTCTCCCTGATTTTTTTTGTTGATTCCATTTAGTTCTGTTTATTACTGATTCTTTCAGTCATCATGTTACTCTCATCGGTATGTAGATTTACATGACAACTTTAACAGAATCAAAAAAAGAGATGTTGAACTCAACCAGATGCCCATTATCAAGGATTTGCTTACTAAAGTAGAGACCAAAAAAGATATCAAAAATTCAGAATAAAGATGTCCACATATGGACATTTACCGATATATAAATACTCTTTTGTTTTTGGCTATTCTTCTCACAATAATATTCTCATACACTTTCTGAAGAGTGTTGTTGAATGAAATTGAATTCATCTTCACAGTATCAGGAAATCTTATATTTGTGTTGATTTGGATCTTCTATATAGCCACATTTACAATTAAATACGTTACCACATCTTCAAATCTCATTTATTTACAGATATCTTCATTGACAATAAATGGACGGAACTACAGTCGTGAAAATCATCTCTTGTGCTGCTTGTGATAATTAAGTTCGAATATGCAATTTTGTCGTGAGTAACTTAAATCAACGGTTATGAAGCATTTCATTTTTATCGTCTAGGCACCAACTCCGTCGATTCAGATGAAACAGATCTAATATATGTATTACTCGATGATACCACAGAGGACATTGATTTAATTCTACAAGAAAATCATATTGGATCAATCATCAAGAACTACAAAAGATGCACAACCGACTCAGATTGTGAAACATTTATACATGGAGTACCATTCACTACGAAGATTATTTTAATTGTAAGTGAGGCACCAGCTAAATGTGTCGTACCCTGTGTGCATCAACAATGTCAAGTGCTAGTGATATTTGTATATTATGATGCAGCAGAACCAGACAAAAAGTGGGCGAAGCACTATACGAAAGTAAGGAGTTTGATTTAAATCAGTATTTGTTAAAGCAGTTGATCATTTTCCAAGATGAAAAATCATTTTTAATTACTTATTCTTGAACAGACCTTCTATCTAAGCGAAACCTTATAAATTGTTTTTATAGGAATATTGTTTTGAATCTCACTTTTCTATTCTAAAGATTTTAGATGAATAAGAGATACAGTTAGAAAATTTTTTCTTGAGTATTTTAATATACAAGCAATCAGCAAGGAAGTTCAAAGTCCCAATCTGTTTCAAAAAAGTAAGAGGTTGGATGGACAATTCAAATATCGTCTGTAGGATCCGCACTCATACCCATGCTCACAGACACAGATTCCATTTACTGTTAAGCTAAGGCCTAACAATGGAAACGTTTATTAATCTTTGGATCTAATTCAGAGCAACGAGTAATATACAAGCTTATAAGAAAAGTCGTAGTGAATTTCTTTTAATAACTTATGAATAAATAATTATTTTTATGATTTTATTATTGTGTACATGCTGTATTCCTCTCCAAATCTTCATAATGGAGTTTGACAAACAGCATCATAACGAAAAAAATTGAACATCTCTTTTTTTGTAAACTGAGAAAGTAGATTTTCTATAAGACAATTTGTGCGTGACAAAACTTACATTTTTTTGCATTTTCTTTTTCATCATGTTTCTTTTATCATAGGTAAAATTTGTAAAACTTAATGAACTCAGAAATCGTATCAATTTTTTTCAACAACGTTGGGCTCGTTTTTCTCCTAAGGACTCTCTATTGATGGATATTTTCAACATGAAAGATTTCAGTAAAGAACGTTCATCTACATATATCAATGGAACATATCTTTTCTCAAAACTAATGCTCGACTTTCTAGTTCGGATACCACCATCATCGAACGACAAAGACAAATTTATCTCGACGTGTGCGAAATGGTTAAAGAGTCACAAAAAATACTTAGACGATTTGGATGAATTCAATAAGAACTATCGAAAAGATGATGCTTTGGAATGGTACACTAAAGATTCATTTCTTTTTAAACTCCTTAATAGATCTTTTCGATTACAAAATATAGATTTTCTATTTCTCTCTCGTTTTTATATCTGTGACCTACAAGAACAATTGAATGCTCGCAGATGTTTAGAACATGTGCGTGTTTATCGAAGTCAACTGATGTCCACATCGGAGTTGCATTCTTTAAAAGAATCAATCGGCCAGTTTATTTCAATCAATTCATTTTTTTCGACAAGCCGTAGCCCTGATATAGCATATGAATTTCTCGGAATCACAGCTAACAGTATTACGATTCCTCCTACTGGTTTCGAATATGTTTTCTTTGAAATTGATGCTGATCCGAATCTTTCTGAACGAACAAGTTCATTTGCTGATATCAGTGAATTCAGCTACTTTGATGAAGGAGAAATTCTTTTCATGTTTGGCTCAATGTTTCGATTGAACAATGCTCGTTGCGACTCAAATAATCCACATATAAATTTTCTATCTATGTCATTATGTGGTAATGATGACGAACAATTGAACAATGCTTTTTCTGTTATGAAAAAAGAATATCTACAAGATGGTGCCAAATCAAACAGTGAAGGTGAAGAGCCGACTCTCATCTCACTGAGTATTGTGCTGCTTAATATGGGATATTTAACTTTAGCGAATAAATTCTTATCGCGAATGTTAAAGACATTGAAATATGAACTTGACGCAGTGGATATTGGTAAATGTTATCTTTACATTGGTGATGTATATCGACAGAAAGGTGATTTTAGAAGAAGCCGATATTGGTATGCAAAAGCATTAAAAACTTTCGCTCGTGTGTTTCCCAATGATGATTATCCAAGTGTAGCAGCAACTTATATGAGTTTAGGCCATTCATACAGCAAAATTACTGATTGGAAACTCGCCAGTTGGTATTATACGGATCTGAGAAGTGAGTAAATACTTTTTATCAACGAAAGGAGATTATTGAGCTAAAAAATATATTTTCAAATCATTTTCTGCAAACCTTGAATCTCAACATAAGATTTTAAACGAAAATTTTTATCTTTAAGAAACTCTCATTTCATATTTTATAACAAATATAATATAGGCAATATGTTTCCATAATTTGCACAGAAAGACAACTTCTTTGAACTTGATGCACTCTTGCTTGAATAATGCCCTCTGCACATTTTTAAACTGAATGAATGATAATGATTTTGTAGTTTCTTTTGATTGTAGAATACACTATATTCTCAAACTTTCAGTCTCGCTGTTTTTTAGATTGGTGGGATACGAATATAAGCACTCGATGGAAGAAAAGTTTGTATCCATACACGAAGGCTTTGGATATTTATACAAAAATTTATGGAGAAGAACATCCTCGCGTAGCTGCATGTTACTCAAGCTTAGGACTCGTACACTTCTATTATCGGGAATATAAATTAGCGATTGATAATTATAAAAAGGCTTTAAAGATTATTGAAAACTGTTTGCCATGCGTTCATCCAGATTCCGCGTATTGCCACAACAAGTTGGGCACCATATTTTATCGTATAAATCAAGAAGAGCAAGCTATAGAATACTATGAAATAGCATTAAAGATAGGACTGAAATCATTACCAGTCGGTCATCCTTTGATTATTGAGCTCTATTATGTGTTGGGTAACATATATAAACATACAGATAATTCTTCACGATCAGAGGAATATTTTCAAAAGCAATTAGAATTGTTGGATAATTCGTCATCAACAACTCCATCGATGGTTGAAGTTATTCAAGTATTCGGAGGTAAAATACACTACTTGTGCCCACGATGTCGATTGCCAGTTTGGGTGTATCCGTCATGTCGACTTTTTAGAGGAAGAGTTTGTGCACGATGTATTAGAGAGATACTACGACTGAGACAAGCATCCCGTGTATCACCTATATAACTTTATAATAAATCCAAGCAAAACTTCAGCTCACTAAAAAGACAAAAAAGAAAACAATATCGTTATCAGACATTACAGTCTGATATTTTAGTTATATCTTACCTACTATGGGATCTAGTTTAAAAACGGTAAATCATCGTAAATTGCGGGTGGGGTATGGGTGTGGGGTGTGGGTGGGTGGGGATGTGGGTGTGGGGTGTGGGTGTGGGGTGTGGGTGGAGTGGGTGTGAGGGTGATGTGGGTGTGGGTGGGTGTGGACGGGTGTGGGTGTGGGGTGTGGGTGTGGATGTGGGTGTGGGTGTGGATGTGGGTGTGGGTGTGAGGGTGGGTGTGCTTAGAAAGAAATGAAATTCCAAGCAAATTTACGACCGGTTTCGTCCTTGCTGAAGGGACTCGTCAGATAATTTAGGAATTTCAATAAACTGCATTAGTATCCGAGGCGTTTCTGATCTGGGCTTTTGAAATGTGTAGGTGGATTCTGCTGCTGGGAAGGTTTTTGACCTGTTTTTTTGCGAGATCGATGGGGTTGAAATCTGATGATATGGTGGACTCTTACTTTGGCCGTAGGACCTGTTGTTGAGTGATGTGGAGTTTCTGATAGGATTTGAAAATCCAGTGTGAACTCTTGTTATGTATCGAAATGGGTTGATACTTATGCAGGGGTTTGGAACGCAAAGGAAATATCGTGATTTTATCGAGAACGTCACGAATGCTATGGACTCAGAAAAATCGTCAGAGGCTAGTTTCTTTGTTATATTTCCAGTTGTGTTATTGTGGTAGAAGTATTAGCTGTTTTTTGTTAATTTGTAGCGTGATAGAATTTGTGTGAAGCTCATTTGATTTGAGGAAGGATGGTAGTTTAGGGGTGAATGCTTTTCGAACTGTTAGCGACAGTGATGGATCACACTAACGCTAAACGATGATTAAGATGCGCCTTCTAGTCTAATTGGCTTAGGACAACTGCTCGGAGAGCAGGAGGTGTGGGTTCGATTCCCACGAAGGTCATCTTTTTCATCGTTTAACGTTAGTGTTAGTGTGATCCATTACTGACGCTAACAGTGGGAAAAGCAGATTTTGTCTATCCGGGATACGATAAACTTTGATTGTGTAATGAAACTGCAAGGGGGAAAGTGCAGGTTTGGAACCCCCAGCACCTCAGTGCCATCTCAGTGCCTATGCAGTATAATTTGGTGCAATAGTACAGCACTTATTCTCTTGGATTTCTCTGTGAAGTACTAAGACTTTTGTCTTACCTTTAAGATTCTTCTCTTACTAAATAAATTTAAGAGTTTTTAAAGTGTAGGTTTGCATTTGCAACATATAAGAGATAACGTTATCTTTTATTTTGTGCTATTTAAGAAAAAGTTGATATTGAATCACATTTTAAAGGCTCTTTACTGTCAACACGAGGTAAGCGAGATCAGATTGAGCTGAAACTCTTCAAAGTATATCTTGATGAATCGAAAAATGAATATTGATGTTGAAAATGATTTCCACTAAAGACTCTGTTTTCATTCTATCGATCTACATATAAAAAATCATCATGGAAATTTTATTCGAAGACTTAATTACTAGCCAAAAATGTTAATAAGTTTCAAATAAAAAGTATTTCATAAATAATTATGCTTTCGCTGTTTTCAATCTTTTTTTTTCATGCATTGGACTGAGATAAGTAGTTCTTCAGAATATTCTCCCTTTAGTTGTCTATAAATTGTCAAAATAACTCGTGTATTGCTAAATAGGAGTGTGAGGCATATTAAGATAAATTTTGTGAAATCACTAATTGGAGAATAGGCAATATAAAAAAACAATATTTCTTCATAAACTTATCTTTTAGAAAGTTATGAAAGAAGAAGCTAACTTAGCGGTACTAGTTTAGAGACTTAACTAGAATGGTAGATATAAAACTCGTGGGTCTTTTATAGACGTGGATGAAGCCCAAACTGTTCGAACTCGATCATGTCGAACTTAGGTCAAGTTTGAATTTCATCAAGCTAGTAATCAATATATGAAGAGCCATGCTTTTCATGAATAAACGACAAAAAATATAAGTTTTCAATAGGGCACTAATCAAAAAAAAACATTAGCGAAGGTATTTTGCATCACAATGTCGTTTTTTCATGAAAAATTGACTATTCATTTATTGATGATTCCTGGGCTTGGTCAAACTCGATTCGGGCTCAAACATTACAGTTTAAGCTCTATCTTGTAGAAATCGGTATCGATACGCGAAGTTGTGCTCAGATTTGGTACATGTATATGTCGATTATAGACATGAAGTTTCATTTAAAATAGAGTTTTTGATCATAATATGCTCAATGGTGTCGAAACTTTGATATTTATTTTCATCATCTACTCATGGGTTTTGAACTTTAAAAGACAGATACATTGGTTTAAGAGAATCAGTGCATACAATTCTTGAGATTTGATTAAATAGGAGTATAGGTTTTCTTTTGTCAACAGTGATATTTGAAGACAATAATGGATTAAGATAACGAAAGTAGTTAGTTTTGAAAGAAAGTCGCTTTCGCATGTACCGACTTCAATTATATTGGCGACGTTGATACTAGCAAATATTTTTGAAATGAAGAGTTAGAGATAAAATTCAAATTAAGTAAATCTTGAATGTGACGACATCATCATATTCATTTTTTCTGATTATTTTCATTTCTATTAGCTATGTCTCTTTTTATTCTATTTGTACTTTCTATTTCCTCTCTCTTCTGGCTGAGTATATAAACGGGTGCTTTGTATGTAAATGATGCGATTCGTGATATGAAGAAATATAATAAAGCGTAATTCCATCAGCGCTAGCTATTCTTCTATCCAAAAATCGTGACACTGAGAGTCATCAATCTCTGATAAGTTAAATGCTTTATTGAAATCTATATTTAGCTACATTGCGCATTTCTTACATTCATAGACGACTTTCAAAAATTCAATTGCGTCATGCGGCGATGCTATTTCTACAGTTGTTGTATTTGTTTTGGTCTACTACTCTTTGCCATTCAGCCATCGTTTGTGCGTAGTAGTTTTTCGTTCAAGAACATGGATAGCTTTTGCGTAAATGATACATCGCGGGGTGATCCAAATATGTTACCAATCGCCGATGGTCCACCGCGACTTATTCGTACCGTGCCTAATGGATTACTCTATCAAGTTGGTGTCGATGAAGATCAATCATGGCTTGTTCATGTCTGGGGCATGAATGGATATGAGTATGGATTTGCCTACGGAACATTATTGAGTGAACAAATTATTCAATTTTTTCCGAAAGCCTATGCCTACCTAGAGAAAGATATAATAGATCACCTGGAATCTCTTAAATTACCGAAGTGGGTAAAACAGTTAATTGCTGATGAAGGTCTTGCATTTGCTTTGGATATGCAAAATTCACTGGCCCAAGTATATGTCGACCCAGAAATTTATCGTGAGCTTCATGGTATAGCTGATGCTACGAAAATTGATTACGATCTTTTACTACGTTTGCATATGTTTGGTGAATTGACTCGAGGTAATATGTTAGTTAAGGCCTTTTCTGCTATTGAATAGAAATATACATAGGTCACTGTTCCTTGTATGGCCTCTGGGGCAAAGCAACACTCAATGGCAAGACTCTTCAAATGCGTACCTTTGATTGGGACATCAATGCTGGTCTTCAAGACTATCCTGTAATTACTGTCTATCACCCTCGCACGCCGACACTTGGCCATACTTTTACCAATGTTGCGTGGGCAGGTAACTTTATCATCTTGGCTATATCAAAAAAATTCATAGTTTTTCCTTCAGGCTACATTGGCGTGCTGACTGGTATGTCTTCAACAATGATGGGCATAGGATCAATCGGTATCCGCCGTCCTGATGATACGTTCGGTGATGAAAGCATGATGGGTATACCTTTTATTTTTCTACAACGATACCTTATGCAATATTCTGAGACGCTCGATGATGCTCTTTCATACATAACCAATATTCGTCGAACATGTCACTTGATTTTGGGTATTAGTGATGGCAAATTGGGCACAGGTCGCATCATTCAATATTCACATTCACTTGTTCATTTCTTCGACGATATTAATTTACAACCATTAACTGATTGGCATCCACGTATTGACAATGTTGTCTATGAAGGTATGGATTGGACATGTCCAGCGTTTCAATCTAAACTCTATGAACAGATTAGAGCTGAGTACGGTCAGATCACACCTGAAACGACTATTCAAAATATACCTGCAGTGGTCAAAACTGGCGATGTTCAAGTGGCCGTGTACGATCTCACAGATAATGTATTGTATGTTGCCAATGCTCGCGGTGAAGGCGAACAAGGACCTCGACCAGCTTATCAACGACAGTTCATCAAGCTTGATCTTAACGTAGAATATGCTCGAGTATTACCGACAATTTAATAGATTTCTCCAGAAATCACATTGACATTTTCAAAATTGTCAACATTGCAGTTGATTATGTTTAATTCTAAAAAGAAAAAAAAGTCACTTTTAATTATACTGAATTTTATTCGTGACATCCATATATTTTGTATGCATTTTGTATAATTTTTGCAGACGCTTACGAACATAGCAGTCAACAGACAAGATAACGATAACAAACAGAGAAAGAATGACAAGGAGAAGAAAACGAATAGAACGAAAATCGAAATCGAGGCAGTGATGATGACGTTAACATGCATTACTATTCTTCCGATACCATATATCTTGACTCCAAAGACACCATGCTAAAGGAAGGGATTGAACCTCCTGAAGTCTGACTAACAATCAGTTGCATAGAACCACTATGGCATCCCCGGCTAAAAGAAAAAATTCTTTTTCTGTTTCCATAGTAGAAGGACCATTGTTGTGATTGTTACGTGGAGGAGCGTATGTGGTATGGATACGATGCAAATCTGAAACTTGTTGACTTTTTTGTAAAATAGAGTGAGGGTACCATAAGTTACCACGGTACTACAGTAATAATATTTTAAAATGATTCATATAAAAATTGTCAAGTGGTCAGCAGCAATGCAAGAATCATCCAACATAACATGATGAGTCAAATAGAAAATATGAAGAACGGTTTTCGTAAAGGATAAGAATTTTGAATTAAAAGATGAATATAATTTTTGTATATAAAGCCTATAAAATATTCTTGGGTGGTATGAGGCAGCTTATTGAGAATTGAATATTGATGCCTAGTGTTGATGACCTTCACTTGGTTATTTTATTGTATTTTGTAGGATTGAACCTGAAATGTAAATATTCAACAAAAGTCAGAAAATGTTTTTTTGATGCATGAATGGTTAAATGAATGCTCTTGTATATTGTAAGATTATATTCCAATAAAGACCGACTCAAGGAAAAAGAAAAAGCACAGCAGGATGTTTGTTAAATGGCAATTTTTATCTAAAAGGATTTTTGAACATGAAAAACATTGACGCTGACTTATATATTTCGTAAATGTCTCTGATATATCTTATACTTGAGGATAGCACTTGAACAAAGTTCAAAAAACAATTAGAGATGGAGAAAAGTACTATGATCATCAATCCTACTATTTGATATAGTAATAGAATTTAGTTCAAGCTTTTGGTTAGCAAAAATAGTTCGATTATCAGAAATGTCTAAAATGATAGAAAAACTTTGTTCGGGGCGTTTTTTTTCTTAACCTAAAATACAGTTCCATGCTGCATATTGTTCAAGATATAATTTCGCAGGAAGAGCAGTAGAAAGTCGAAGAATAGAGTAAATGAAGTGTAGAACTGTTACGAATATTACGATTTTTAACTAATCACATAACATTTATTTCATACTTCGACAATATTCTTTTGGGTGTGGGTGTTAATAGGATTCTATTAATCAATCACAACCACACCCACACCCACCCACGCCGTAAGTAATTATTAACTAATTCATCGAAAAACAAAGAGACAACACCAGACGAATTTGAATTTACTCTATTTGCATGAGAACAACTTTGTTTTTCTTTCTCAATAAATGGAGTAATTAATAATGGTTACCAGAAAATAATGTTAGGTGTTTTTGATAAATAGTCAATCGAAACAAAATCTGAAATTGATTTTCAACATTACAAGTTACATATAATGGTCGATTTTTTTGTATGTATATAGTTAATAAATCTGTTGTACCACATAATTGTAAAACAAATATACTTTATTTATCATTTTCATCATATGAAAATTATCGTTTATTTCTTCAGTAACTAAATGAAAATTAGCTGATTTATTTTCATCAAAATCAAGTATAGGAAATCATATATTGAGAATGATGATCAGCTAGTTCATCATAATGAATTAATTCGTTTAGAAAATTATATTGATTCATACGAATTATTTATTAAAAATCATCCTAACAATTATTATCTTTATCAATCAATACATGATGATAGAAATTATTTTCAATGGTATATTATCAATTTATCAGTTCTATAACATAATATTTTTACTAGATATCCATCCAGTAAGCATCAAATATAGAAAATTTAACAGCTTGAAATTGTTTGTAGGAATATTTCAGACTGTAGAGTCTGATAAAGTCATCCCCAGTGAAAGTACTCACCTAGAGAGTACTCAAAAAGTACTCA